>OX461812.1:19271952-19399159 GCA_949802685.1 Dicyrtomina minuta | reverse complement strand
CATCAAAAAAGTGTTTTTATGCAGCGGCTATTGTCAACAAAATTAATAATAATCTAATAATATTCAATGCCAACACTGTAGCTCATATTATTAATACAGAATATCAGCCCCCACCAAAGAAGGTTCATCATGGTCAATCCAAACATCTTCCCATGACAAGCAAAGTGAAACACAAAATTAAAAATAATTCCGTGGATAACTCTAATACTTTTCTTCCAATTTCACCGAATACATTTCCCCACATTACACTGCATAACTTTAATGACTGGATTCAGCATGGCAAACAACATATAAATAGTGATAATAGTCAACCTGTTCTAGTCGTTCCAACACAAAAACAACAGCATACCTAATAATAATTATTCTACTTAGTTATGTATATGTATTACCTATGTAGTAAGTAGAACAATTATAACTGTTAAACATTAACGGTGCACTGTTAAACATACGTATTACGAATGACTGCATGACTACTGCACATAAGTTTAATATTATCACGACAGCCACAAACTTTTCCATGGAAGTACCTAATCATTGAAATCAAGCGCCAACTTTCAGTCCTTAAGAAAGGGAAGGGCGTACGTACAAACTACTAAACTAAAAATTAAAAGTTCAAAATAATTCTAACAAAATTTACGCATTATTACACCCTGCAGATTACAATTAAACAAAATTTATTTTACAAGTGTGTATATCATTGGAATATAAAGGTAAAGCTAATTATATTAATAAATTATTGCCTGATATCCATGGTTGTAATATGTCATCTATCCCAATATTTAATTAGTAACAGTAGGTAGTAAGTAAGTAATGTAATTTCAATATTGTTGTACTATCCATGGTCAAATATTTTAAACTGTGAAATATTATAAACTGTGTAATATTTTTATAACATATTTTTGTTTGTATTTTGTGGTTATTGCTAAACGTATGAATTACTAACAACTAATGAGTGCACATTAAAAAGACCCATAGACGTATTCACATGTACTTACTGAGTTGAGTTGAATTCTAATATGTATAATATTGTATTTCATTATAGCCTGAAGAAAATTAATAATAAATCCTGAAACCGGTCGCTTTATACCGAAAATTCCAGTCAATTCTAATTCTCTGCCATATTTTATTTACCTCATCCGTAGTGGTTCAGAAGTTGTACTACCTAGTAGTACTGTCTCTCAAAAGTAATTTTCCTTAGTGTATGTGGTGTCCGCATTTGTAAATCAGTATTTTTATTGAACTGCTTGACAATTGAATAAAATTAATATAAACTCAAACTCAAACCAAAATGATGTATTGTCAATACATCATTTTAAGATGTGCCATATTTAGATTTTAAAACAATACACAAATTCAAAGAAAATTAAATACGCTTTTCATATTTTAAATTAAAAATCCTTAAGTTATAAAACCCACTATTTTATTAGAAATCTAGAGTTAATCCAAATAACCCAAAAAGTATCTTACCTCACATTTTAACTACTTCTACACTTATAGTTGTTAGAATTCAAAACTGCATTTTTTAATAACTTTAGATAGTTATGTTTATTTAAAATTGAAGTATTGAGTTTTTTGAATTGCTTAAACTTCCACATTAAGGTGCATTTGACGTACGAGTCAAATTTGTTCAACTGCCTACAATATCGTTCACCATCATACGATCGAATCATCATGAGATCATATTTGACGATGTTAGCCGTCGCTGTTACTCAGACCGGGGTCTGCTGCCATAAAGCTAAATATCCTAATAACCTCATATAAGCCTTGCCGCACAGCAAAAATACGTAAGGTCACCTTCGCAAATAATCTAGCTAGGTGCTGTGTGGAGAGCGTTACCAAAGCCCGAATAGGCGTTGTTTTACTAACTTATTACTGAAAGTCAAATACGTTAGGCTAGAACTAAATTCCAAAGTACGTAGGCACGGCGAGCTGCGCAGGCGATACCTAACTAAAGGTCATGAACTTATTAACCACACTTCATTTTTTCTTCCCTTAAACAAGGATGTCTTATAAGTTTCGTTCATTAGGTCTGAAGAGACATGAGCCAGAAATGCGTTTAATTCAAGAGATCAAGTTTGCTTCTTTAAATTTAGGTAAGGCTGTGCGGGCTATCTCTCCGTTGAGGTTACCGTAAACGCTTTAATACAACGACCCGCGTTGTATTAAAACTCCGACCTGTACCCCCCGCGCTCTATTAGAGACTCGCGTTGTATTAAAGACCCGCGCTGTATTATAGACCCAATGTACTAGAGACCCAAGATATGATTATGCATCCTCCGTAATTTACCTAACTAAATAGTTGTGTAGCAAAGACAATCTTTTACCTGCTTACTTTAAGGGCTAGCCTGTGTTAGCTTAAAGGACGCAAAAGAGCTTGCGAACCCCCTAATAAACTGAACTGATAACTATTTTTTTGATAAAAATTCAAGATAGATGAGTAGGACTGTCCTAAGAGTTTCATATCCAGGCGAGCAAGTATATACACGATAGCGGGCGGGGCGAATTAGCAGTGAATTAACAAGTAGCTTAGTGGCAGTTCAGCGTTTCCGGCAATAATAAACAGTAACCAAACGAAATGAAATAAAAAAAAGTAAATTGACACAAAACGAAAGGAAATACTACTGTCGGATGAGCGGTGGTACAATTACGCATTACGCAAAGTTCAAGTGCTTCCATACATCGTTACAATCCATTTGGTCTTTAGTGATGCAGTCAACATATTATACTTAGAAAATGGAAATTTTAAGTACCTGACCTGAAGGATTTTTGGCGGTGCATAGAGGAGACTGAAGTAGATGGAGTTATGGCAGCGGAAGACAATTAACAACATCCTGCCCGTTACCATGAAATTAATCTCCTAGTGTGGCAAATGGCATTAAAGTACATTGACCTGACTAATTGATTTCCCTGTCCGTTATCCTACACTAGAGGTCACCTATTTTTTGTTCCATCAGGTGTTAGCTAATTTTTATTCTTTCTTGTTTATCATAATAATTATGATGCTACAAAATTCACATTTAACTGTAAGCTAGGCAAAAGTTTGACGTTTAGATTATACCTCAAGTTAGTCAGGAAAAACTAATAAAAACAAACTGGGAATCTCATTATTCAAAATTGATGAAATGTAAAATAAATCTGAATGTGGCGTTTTTCTAATAATGACATCCTCTAAATACTAATAATTTAGAATACTTAAATATAAAAATTTCAGAAAAGAAATCGGATTGCTGCATTGTGTTTCTTGATTTTAGTAAAGCTTTCGAAGAAAAATCTCATTCTCACACCAGTAACACACTTAACACAAAACTGATTCCATCACACCTTCGCACATTAGTCTTACTGCTAATGGAGAATAATGAGGCACAAATTCAAACAAGTAAAGGCATTTCACAATCAATTTTAGTGAAAAAGGGCGTTTTTCAGGGGTCTCCTCTTTCCCCACAGCTGTTTAACATCTCAATTGACCATGTGATTAGAGCTCTTAATGAAATTGAAGTAAGTAATGCATATGGATTTTCCCTTCACAAAGACGTTCCAAAAGTTTCTGGACGAGGGTTTGCAGATGACATAGCGCTTGCATTAGAGTCCATTGAAGGAGCCAGACAGTTGACAAAAATTGCTATTGCTGAATTCAATAAGGTAGGGTATCAAATTAATATCAATAAATGCAAAGTTATAAATATTAAGAAAGGGAAACTTTGTGAAGAGTCACTGATGGTTGATGACAATAACACAATTGAAGCGATTAAAGAAGGCGAAACAGTTAGGTATCTTGGGGTTAATTTCAAGAATGAAATATCGTTTGATCCTGCAGTACTTATAAAATCGTTTTCCAAGGATTTACAAAATCTTGTTGGAACCCCTATGCTGTATCCCAATCAAAAAATTGCAAACATTAATCAGTATTTATGGCCTTGTCTTACGTATTTTCTACAAACTGCGCCATTAAACAAACTCCCAAAAACATTTCTTGAAGATCTTGACAAAATTATTAGAAGTTCAGTGAAAGAAATACCAGCGATTCCCCATGATTCTTATAATGCTTTATTGTATACCTCTAAACGATTTCGAGGTCTCCAAGTAATGAGGGCAACATGGGAGGCTTTTGTACAACATTATAACATTTGTCTTGTTTTGCTGAGTTCAAATGATGAATATATGCCTTTTGTGCGAGACCTCCAAGGGGAAATGGAAAGTTGTATTCGTGCTCTTCAGTTGAATCCTGATGAAATTCAAGTTGAGTTGGATTCTCGCCCTAAAACGAAACCAGGAAAAATACTTCGGGATTGCTTAAGGAGCCAAGAGTTTGAAAAATGGTGCACATTTCCACTTCGGGGACAAGGAGTGGTAATGTATAAAGATTGTCCTTATGCAAACAAAATTATTATTGATAAATGTGGACTTACTTCATCAGAGTGGGTGAATGCATTAAAAATGAGTGCTAATGTTTATCCAGTTAAAGCTATACCAGGTCGTTCTCTAGAATCTACTCTTTGCAGACACTGTAAAGAGAAAGAAACCCTCGCTCATGTTTTGGGGAAATGTCATGTGGGAAGCTTACTGAGAAACAGTCGACATCATGAAGTTCGGTCAATAATTGCCAAGCATTTAAGGACCTTGGATTGGAATGTGTTTGAGGAAGTAACAGATGGGGCTTCTAAACGCGTGGATATTATTTGCTGGAGAACGGAGTCTAAGACTGGTTATATCCTGGATCCTACAATACGCATGGAGCAAAATTCCGATCAGGCAGATGAAGTTAATATTGAAAAACAATGTCATTACAATCCATGTATTCCCTACTTTTTGGAAAAATACCAACTCAAGAAGTTAGAAGTTATTGGTTTGCTGGTGGGAGCTCGTGGCACGATTCCGGAGTTTTTTGAGTCCTTTAGGAAACAGATGCGACTTCCTTCTAAATTAGTAGAAGAAATAGTAATTGCTACTATCAGAGGCTCTTGTCGAATAGCCCACAATCATTTATATAACATGAATTTATCTAACAGTTAGTGTAGAGTTAATAAGTATAAAACATTTTTGTTATATTTCTAAAGCATTTTTCTTATTCCTATAACTGTGTATTGTTCTTACTGTGTCTTTATGGCAAGCGTTATTGTAACGTCAGTTGTAAATAAATATTTACTTTCTCTCTCTCTTATGCAGATATATGCTAAACAGAAAAACGGCGTCGTCATCCAACTATCGGAGACAATTGTAAAACATATCTGGGGCGTACTGTTAACGCTTTTGCATGCTTAAACCCTTTTTAAAAATATTAACTTATGTATCAAATAGAACAAGAAAGCGTGTAAACCAGTTCACAATGACTTTCGAACCTATATTACGTACAATTTCACTAATAAGTTGTAATCTTAAAAAAAATTGCTAAAAATGCACCAAAATATGTTTGACCTGCGATAAGATGAATCATTTAACTTAGTATTGTGTAAGCATATTGAAGTGTCATAAATGCTGTTACATTCCGTCCGTAGGACGGGCCGGGTTACTTGTGGATATATATCATTTCAAAAATTACCCTTGTATGAAGGATGCATCTGCATGACTTGAAGTATAATAATATTTGAACGACTTATTATTTGTTTTTACATAAATTATGGATTTTGCAGTTCATACTTTCGTGAATTCCCCACCTTAGCTTAAAAAGCAAAACATTACAAAAATGAAAATGAAATTAATGTACATCTTTTTTACTACCTCAATACCAAGCCTAAAATTTTAAAATTCATTAGGATAAAAAGTAGAGAAATAACATTAATAAGTTCACTGCTTAAAACTTGCAATAGCATATAGCTACTATACAGGACAATGGATTTTGGTTTGGAATTAAATTAATTTTATAAGCATTATTGGTGAATTATAACATAGAATATTGCTTAACATTAAAAACATAATTTCCTACTGGAAAATTAATCGATCTGTCAGGAGGTCCCAAAATTGTCTTTGTTAAAATGCCCGAAAATTTATTTTATTGTTGGATTCTTCCATTTTTACAAATCCATTCAAGCCGTAGCAAGTAATGGTCTAAAACATTTTAAAATTCAAAAAAGCTCTGATGTTGAGTTGAGGAGGTTAACCGGGATAACCGATTTTTGTTAAATTGGTGATTTGTTGATCCATTTTTAAGTTATAGAGAAAATTCTGAATGATCTCAACAATTGCATTCGTTAGATCGGTGTTATATCATAGCATTAGTTATTTAGTCCAGATCGAATTTGTTGATAAAAAATCAAGTTAGAATCATTCCATGGATTTGCTAATTAAAAATGGAATTTAATAGTAAAACTTTTTGTCTAATGTACTCAAAAGCAGTAGGTTTTTGTGTTCTGATAATCCAAAATCGAAAAAACAACTAAAATATTCCAATCCATTCCAACAACTTTTGGTTAAAAAAAATACTGAATCCTACTAATTTTTTAATTGTATCTAGTAAACAGCGTTACGTAACTTTTTAAAATTATACCCACTACCTATCGTAACGATTTTGTAACGCGAAGTCTGAACTACCCACTACCCCCGCTTGCGTTACGTAATACTTGAACGACCCCTTAGATGCTGAGCAAGCATCTTTTGGTCTGGTGTCTGTCTGTCTGTCCGCCCGCATGGCTGTTGGTCGCACGCTAAAGGTCGCATTTTTGAAGATTTTAAATTCAAACAAATTTTAATCGCCCAGAAAAGCGAGGGAGAAGTGCTGTATAGTTTTTGGTTATAATGGAAGTTATAGTTTGTTCGCAATTAGCAGTTAAACCGACCAAGAATTAAACAAATGTTTCAAGATAAAAAAAGGGCTGAAAATACATGGAAGGTACATACGGAGCTGAGAGCTTGTCAATTATTGCCATTGAAAATACATATGGAAAATTTTCACCAATATCCATTACAAGTAAATGTACTGCTGACATATTTACGTTCACAGGGCAGACTGGTATAGTGGTCAAAATATGCGTTCTCATGACGGGGGTCCACTCTTCGAACACCAGCTCATGCATTCGGAATTCACCTTCCTCTCCATTTTACAGAATCAGCTTCAAAATACCTATTTAAACTACATGTCATTAAACCTATATATTTTATAGATATTCAGGGAACGTCCATAATGACGTCTTTCACAATTTTTAGTACCCCCCTTTTTTAACTTTGGTTTTTTTCCACCCTATTTAAACTACATGTCATAAATATACCTATATAGTATATATATATTTAGGGATCGTCCCTAATGACGTCCTTTACATTTAACTATTTTCAGTACCATCATTTGCAAGTTTAAATTTTGTTTCCCACCTACTTTAACTACATGCCATAAATATACCTATATAGTGTATATATTCAGGGATCGTCCCTTATGACGTCCTTCACATTTAACTATTTAAAGTACCCCCATTTCTAAGTGTAAATTTTTTTTTTAATTTACTTTAACTACATGTCATAAATATACCTATATAGTATAAAGATATTCAGGGATCGTCTATAATGACGTCCTTTGCATTTTATAATTTGAGTACCCCCATTTCTAACTTTAAATTTTTTCAACCTATTTTAACTACATGTCATAAATATACATATATACAGTAACCCCTCCCGTATCCGGATTAATTGGGAACAGACCCCATCCGGATACGAGAATATCCGGATATGGGAAATTTTTAAAATCAACTCTTAAACGTGTTTTGAAAACATGTAAAATAGATTTTATGACAAAATTTGTATTTAAATCAACAATTCCCACTTCCATTTTCCCACAAGTAATCACATTTATAAGGCAGAAAAAAGAAATACCTAGTTTTTGGTTTTGAAAAATTGATTTTATTTTTATATTTTACTTTTATTTTTGAAATTTATGAAAAATGTGGTATCTCAATAATTTTGTCCGGATATGGGAGGGCCCGTATACCGAAAAACCCGTCCGGATATGGGAGGTTCCGGATAATAGAGGTCCGGATACGGGAGGGGTAACTGTAGTATATAGATATTGAGGGATCGTCCACAATAACGTCCTTCACATTTAATAGTTTTAAATGCCCCTATTTCCAACTTGAATTTTCTTCCAACCCACTTTAACTAAATTTCATAAATATACCTATATAGTATATAGATATTGAGGGATCGTCCACAATGGCGTCCTTCACATTTTATAGTTTTAAATTCCCCTATTTCCAAGTTTGAATTTTTTTCCTACCCACTTTAACTAAATTTCATAAATATACCTATATAGTATAGATATTTAGGGATCGTCCTTATTGACGTCATTTAATATCGTAATATAGTTTTATAAATAAACAAATCTTATATCATCTTTTAGCGTTACATAAATTATCTTGAGCCTTTGTTGAAGCTCAGCATCTACTTCGGGCCCCCCTGGTCGACAAATCCGGCGCGAAGCGCCGGATTTTTATATTTAAAATACAGCATTTTATTTTATTTTCTTTCCTCAATTGTGTTGGCTTCTATATTGTTCTCGTTTTTTGTCAGCTTGTCCGTTTCTCGATCTGTCCGACTGTTTGTCATCCTATATAGGTCACAGTATTTAACTAATTTTCTTCAAACAACTTCTAAGCGCCTAAAAATTCAAGAGAAATTGCTGTTGTTTTTGGGGTTGATGAAACCCACCAGGTTTTTCAAATACCTGCTAATTGGACCCACGTAAAATCACAAACAAAGGTGGCAACTTAATAAACGACTGCAATTGCAAGGGCAAAGTGGCCTATCTTTTTTGGGGTTGATCAAACGAACAATTTTATCAGAGGAAGCGAAACTAAGTAGCCCCCTAGTAGTAGTTTCATGAAAAATTATAGCCTAATTAATGTTTACTCAATATATAATCGATTAACCACGACACATGAGTAAAATTTTTACGGTGACAACACACATCAATTTAAACCTTCTCTGACCGTCTGCCATATATTTTTATTTTTACCCCACACTATACTAAAAATCGGGGAGGAACGTGGCCTACTCATCCATTTCTTAGTAATTCAACTACTATACTACATACGTTACTACTGCAGCTTATCTTCCAATGAAAAAATCTTGACAATTCAGATCTTGATATTATTAGGTATAGCGATTATTGAGAGCTATACGGTATGGTAATTTATTTATTACATTGCATATTACATTGAAGAATAAATAGTTAATTCATGAGATGATGACAACTGTAAGTAATTGTCATTGAATTAAAGGATGTTATTTCATTGTGCAAATCAAATTAGTAAACGGACGGATGCAGTTGCTAAACAAGTAGTTTAAGAATTAAATATGAAATATTTATTGTGAAATAATCTATGAACGAAACTCGAATTGAGTTTTTATTTGTAAAATGAGCTAATCATTATTGACAAGAATGATTTGAGAAATGCATGTCGAGCAAGGGCATTATCTAGATTAAGCAACAGCGGACGTTAGATGTAAACTTATGAATAATTAATGTAATGTAAACTAAACCAAGTCAACAGGAAACGTAGTTGATTTCAGTGGCAAATCTAAGATGTAAAATCATTATCCAATTATCACTTCGACAACTCACAAATTAGCTTGAACCTTCTGTTCTATTAAAATACTTTATTTTAATCACTTCACAGTTTAATAAATTAACTATTATCGTTTACCAGCAATACTCATCTCGCTATACATTTAATACCATTCACCCAAAACAATACACAACCATAACGTACAAATCATACAATCCCAAATCTCTGCATTAAACATGGTCGCTTTTCAGAACGATTTGAGCTAGATGGCTAGATCTAGTAAGTGATACGAACTAGTGATACAAACTATAACACATTTTTTCGAAAGGATCGAAAAACCGGGAAAGGAGGAGGTGTGATTATATATTGTCGTTCAGACATATGTGCATATGAGGAAAATTTCCAAAGTGGCACCGAGCATGTAAGTGTTGTATGTAGCATTGACGGAAAGAAATTACCAGTGTTGTGCGTGTATAACCCCCCCCCCCCCCAAGATGACAAAAAGTATTCAAATCCTGCCGAAATAAACGTGAGACAACTTGTCTCGAATTTTACAAAACATCACAGCTCCTGTCTAATAGTGGGAGACTTCAATTACCCAGACCTTAAATGGTGCAAAAACGTTGTAGCGGGGACGATTAGCAGTGCCGCAGCAGCTTTTTGTGATACATTAGATGACCTCTACTTGAAGCAACACATTAATTTTGTTACAAGATCAAGAGGTCTTCAGCAGAGCATTCTTGACCTAATCATCTCAAATAGCCATCTTGTAACCGATGTCTATTCTCTCCCTCCTCTGCGGAAGAGCGACCACAATGTGATTAAATGTTGTCTTCAAATTGGACCGGCACTTCTCAATGTTGAAAGTAAGCTCAACTACAATAAAGCCGACTACACCAAAATCAATAAGGAGCTGTCAAAAGTGGATTAGGAAGACTGAACTGAATAGTTGTGATTTCGTTGAAGCTAAATGAGAAATTTTTAAGAAGCATCTATCAAGCTGTGTTAAAACGTATGCGCCCCATTCAACATATTGCTCCAGCAAAATTCCTTAATCGGTTATCCGCTTAATGAAAAATAAAAAGAAAGCATTCCAACGCTATCTCCTTAATCCGAAAAATTCAAACACTGGCTAGCGTATAAGAAAGTTAGAAACCAGGAAATTATCCTGAGAAGACAAAACAGAATGTCGTATGAAAGAAAAATTTGCCAAAATGCCAAAGAAAATCCCAAAGCATTTTATAGATATTGCAGTGTGAAGAAGAATCGCATTCCTATTCTAATGCTGATTAACAATGGAGTTGTTAGAAGTTCTTACACGGAGGCGGCTGACGCACTAGCATCAGAGTTTAAGAAAGTTTTTGTGTCTGAAAGTGTAACTAATAGCGAAATTAATATATTATGTGACGGCACTGAAACCTTTCACGACATACCAGAAAATTGCGATTTACATATAGCTCCTGCTGATGTGTTCAAAAATTGAAAAATATTAACTCACATAAAGCGCCTGGACCTGACAACATTCCCCTGAGGTTACTTAGAGAATGTGCTTCTATTCTGTGTCCACCCCTTTCTATCATTTTCCAACATTCAATTAACTCCGGAAAGCTTCCAAACGATTGGAAAAAAACAAATGTCACATGCATCCACAAATCCAGCTCTAAATGTGACGCCAGAAACTACAGGCCTATCAGCCTCACTTCTGTATGCTGTAAGCTGCTTGAGCAGTTCGTCCGGGAAAAACGGTTTTCAAAGTGTTCAATTTCAAGACACTAACACGGCTTTCTCCCGCGAAAATCATGTTTTACCAATTAACTGGAATTCTTTGATGATGTAACTAAGCTAGTTGATGAGGGAAATATTGTTGACTGCGTTTATGTGGATTTTTTCAAAGCTTTCGACAGGCTTCCGCATAATAAGCTTTTGCCAAAGTTAAAGCAAAGGTACCATCTTGGACGGTTATTTAATCAAATGATTAAAGGATTTCCTAGTAGGACGATCGTACAAAGTTATTGTCAATGGACAAGAATCGTCCGAGAAACTAGTGCGTAGTGGTTGTCCACAGGGATCAGTTTTGGGTCCAATTCTTTTTCTTCTGTATGTAGACGAAATGGGAGAACTAATGAAAAGCTCTCTAAAACAGTATGCGGACGACTCAAAGATATATAGAGCAAGAAAGGCGGATAGGGATTACCATGAACTCCAAAGTGACATTAATAATCTAGTGACATGGTGTGACAGCAATTATATGCAAGTTAACATAGAGAAAACACATATAGTGCATTTTGGAGCAAAAACTTTAGAAAATCCTGTGTATGAGTGCAATAATACTAAGCTGCACAGTTCAACGTGCGAACGCGACCTTGCAGTGTACGGTGACGACAGTCTAAACTCCAGTCTACACTGCCAGCAGGCACTAAGGAAGGCAAAGGCTTTGTGTCTCCAAATCAAACGGACTTTCAAATACCTGGACATAAGTACGCTAAGAAAATTAATTATGACATTTGTACGATCACTTCTGGAATACTGCAACAGTCTGTGGAGCCCTTCTTCAAACCATGACATTGACAAAATTGAAAAAGTACAAAAGTTAGCAACACGCCTTCTTTCGTCCCTTAAAAATTTGCTGTACAGTAAAAGATTAAATTCCCTTAGAATCCTGTCGTTGGCGGACCAAAGACAACGTGGTGATCTTATAGAGGCGTTTAAGATAATTACTGGTAAATACGATGTCAACCCTTTGGACTTCTTTGACATTGACTCTACAAGTCGACATGCACCGTTCCTGAAGGAGAAAAGAACAGTAACAAATGCCAGACATTATTTCTTTACTCAACGAATTGTAACTGAGCGGAATAATTTATTAATTGACGTGAAAACTGATAAATCAGTACTATATGGTGTGAACAGTTTTAAGAACAAGTTAGACAAACACATGGGATGGAATTTTGGGAAAGTTTCGTCTCCTTTAAATTCTTAGTGTGAAAAGTGAACTCTACTTAGTGACAACCGGGATACCAAGAGACTACGTCTCAAATCGTTCTTCGATTCTCCCCGGGAAAATTATTATTATTATTATTATTATTATATCGATATTTTGGGAATGACAGGCCCATCTGTCAAAGCTGTGGGAATGGCAGTGGTAGCGGTCCAACTGCGATGAGGGACGTATGACCTAGAAATGGTAGTAGCAGAAATACTAAAGCTAGTGGCGGTGTGTGGTTTTGATTTCGTTTTGAGATTTAAAGTAGACATAAACTTTTCGGCCAAGCAGATGCATTCACCAATATTTGGCATAATCAGAAGTATTCCCCTTGTATTTCTGTTCTATTAAAATACTTTATTTTAATCACTTTACAGTTTAATAAATTCATTGTTATCGCTTACCAGCAATACTCATCTTGCTATACATTTAATACCATTCATTCACAACAATACACATAACTATAACGTACAAATAATACAATCTTAATTCTCTTCATTCAACAATATAACCCGGGTAAAACTCTTATTCCTACAATCAGAGTGGGCAAAACGTAGTAGCCTGTTCGTCCGGTCAATTCCTCATTTCAACACGAGTCAAAACTAGTCCAACTCATGTACCGCTAACTCCAGCGCTGTCAACTCAACGAATAAACCGGATAGAATTTCATAACAAAATTGGACGCTAGCAAATAAACATCAACTGGAATTACTGTCACAAACGAATTCGTCGTCGTTGCACTGCATCTGAATGTATTGAAGGTTATAGATGTAAGCAATGTGCGGTAATACAAATTAGATCAGACAATATATTATGCAATATTTGTATTAATACCTATGATACTAATAATGTATGTCTTGACAGTGTCCTTCTTTTTATCAATGTTCATGAAATCTGTATGTTGAAATTGGCTTTAATAATCTAAAAACCGATACGCAAGTAATTAATGGCAATATTATTGGTATACAGTGTTCAAAGGAATCAAGATATGTCATGTAGACCTAAATATAGATTTACTAAACTAAAACATAATTCTGATGTATGTAAACTACGTAATATATCCAGGCAATTTAATCAATCACAAATAATCTGTGAACCTACAAGGGGATTTATTAAATCTAAAACTCTAATATATCACTTATACATAAACATTAAATCAGTTACAATTAACTTATTGAGTTCTGACCACAAAGCAATATTTATAATTAGGAAAGCAAAAAAAGTTAGATTTAGGTCTAAAATAATATTCCAACGTGATGTAAAAAACGCACAGTGGGAGGCAGTGATTTCAGTACTAGAAAATACAAACTAGGAGCCACTTAAAAGTATATAAAAGTGTAAAAAATTAAGTGTTTTAGAAAAATCTGTATTGACAATCGTTAACAAGTCTTTAGCTTTAGTAAAAAAAACGTGTAAAAGAAAAATCATGTCCTTGGAGCAATGCAGAAATTAGGAATATGATAAAATATAGATATCATCTAAAAAATATTGCAGATAAGAAAGCTAGACTACAAATTGTATAAAAAACATTGCAATTGTTGAAAATTTAAATATCATAAAAAAACAAAATCATCAAAAATAATTTCAATAGTAATACTGACACAAAAAGTATCTATAAACTTAACAACCAGCTCACAAACCAAAAATATAAATTAATTACGGGTTTTCAATTGTTAAATGTTAATGGTAAATTAAACAATATTTAAATTGAAATTTGTAAGTTTGTAGCTTCTACCTTTAATCGTAAACTGTTTTGTCCTATTTAATATTGATTACGGCCTAATAATTTGAAGCTCAATAAGCAATACTCAATTAATTAGAATAAGGTAAAAATTATAATCTTTTAGGGACATTCGTTTACCCTAACCTATATAAATTTCATTATAACAACATTATGAGCTACCAAAAGTTGTTCAAAGAACGAGCTAAAATTAACATCGTTTATCTGTACATGATGTAATATAGTTACTGTAAATAAACGTCAAATATATCACGCAGCAAGGTTTATCTATAAAATTATAAGTTTCAAATGTATACTTTACGTGTACAATATTATTGTATTTGATAATACCAGTACCAATAAGCTAGTCAAACTGTTAAGCAGACCAACGAATGAAACCTTGTTTTTCTAGAGGTCAGGGTTGTTTAAAATTTAAAAAAATTGGAATTTAATGGTGTCTTTATAATTTAATTATATTTACGTTTAAATACCATTTAAACCTTATATAAAAATATTATAGGTAACATTTTAGCCATAATTAATAAATAGTTACGTACAATAATAATGACCAAATTCTACTGTACTCATATGGTACTAAATATTCAATTGAGAAATTTCCTGAGTATTTTTTGTTATATTGTTACATATATCTTGCCATAATTATGATTTGGTAGCATAAGCTAGCATAGGCGTGGTAGCAATATTAATGGTTACGTTTAATAGCTATGAAACTATAATATAAAACTATTATTAGCCTTGTTATTAGCGTTATTCAAATATTATTGTTTACCTATATTAATTATTTGATAATACCAAATACCACGACACCTATCATACAGAAAATAATCATTTGAATCATTTACGCTGCTTATTCTTGTGGCAATATTCGTTTGACTTTGTTATATTGTCAAAAGTTAAGTAAGTAAATACCTAATTGTCATATTTCACAGCATATAACTACACTAATTTTCAGGAAAAGACACTTAAAATATATATCTAGGGCTACTGATGTACAGTTATTGAAGTAATATACAAATATCATCACGGTTGTAATAAGATATTTGCTTAACTCAAATTCAAAGTTCTTTAGATTGTTTTGTTTATGAATACTAACAGGTAATGCATTCCAAATAGATACTATACTGATAAAAAGTATAGTAAAACAATGATTTTCGTAAAACAAGAAGTTTAAATTTCTGAGATCTCAAAGACAGATCGAAAGTGCAAATTCAATGGTGATGTTTTGATGTTGTTTACTTTAAAACTATACTTTTTGTATCTCAGCATGTTCACTGCCTACCAGTATCGTGCTGATCCTGCAGTATCCTGCGGATTATTTTTAAAGCTGCGGAAAAATCTCTTATATACAAAGCAGTTGTTCGATTTACTGAATATCAGACAATTACACGCGCTGATAAAACCACATTTTTTGAATCCGATTTGTTTTGTTCCTAGAAAAAATAATAACTAAAGGCTAGTAGTAAATTAATGGCCATTTAATTGCTTTCTAAATGTGGATCACTTTAAAAGGAAGAGCGTGTTAATGGTTAACGACTTGCTTCTCCAAGAGTGGTGGATTGTGGAGCTGAATCTAAATAATGCTTACTGTACAGTATCAATTGCAGCTTAACACAGTCAATTTCCACAATTTCAATTGTGGACAGAACGGGAAAATTTAGGAGTTTTCTTCTTTGGCATCTGGGTTATTGGGGGTTCCACTTGTCTTCACAAAACTAGGTAAGCCAGTCGTAAGAGACTTAAGTGTTCATGGTGATGGTGCTCTAATTTTTATGTACATTGATGATTTATTAGTTCTGGGTGATACGTTTGAGACTGTTGCAGCTCATCTTACTACGTGTGCAAAGTTATTTGAAAGTCTCGGGTTTATATTAAGCAAAAACATTTTAGTTTTAACTTCAGTGCAATCATTGAATTTTTAAAGTTTAATCATTGACTCAGTACACGTGACGTGGGGATTACCTACGGCGAAACATTGAAACTTAAGTTTAATACATAAGAAGCAAGTCAATCCCTGGGAATTGGCAAAATTCGTGGGAATGTTTTCGTTGTCAACGACAGGATTCAGAGCAGCACTACTCCAGGTGTGCAAGAATGTAAAATGTTTTTGATTTCATCATTTTAAGTCCCTCAGTCATAAAAAACGATTTTCAAGTTAACTCTAAAGGTTCTGAAGGAGCTAGAATGGTGGAATCAAAACATAATGGCGTTGCCAAGTTCTCCTATTCTGCAGATGGACAACAACACAGCCGTGGCATATGTAAGCAAACTGGGTGGGACAAGGTCCTAGCAATTGAACCAAGTGGCGTAAAAATGTTGGCGTAGGCTCTAAACTAAGATATATGGTTACACGCTCAATATATTTTAGGACTCGAGAACAGTTGGGCAGACTGGGAGTCCAGAAACTCTCACGATTCCAGTGACTGGAAAATACGGCCCGACTTAGTGCAGCATCTGTTTTGCTATCATCACAAGTGAAAAGTGAATCTTTTTGCAAGCCGGATCAATCATAAGTTCACCAACTATTGGAGCTGGAGGCTAAAACCAATGTCGCTTGGGACCGATGTCTACACGACGGACTGAAGGAAGCTTCAAGAGTATGCGTTATCCCCGTTTTGTCTAATAGGAAAGGTCCTGAGACAGTGCCACGAGCAGAACGCTCATCTTTTGTTAATAGCACTGGTTTGGAAAAGTGTTGTATTTTGTGCGCGATTTCTTGGCCTAAATTTCTCACAGGAAATTTTAATTGCTCCTAAATTAGGGTTTCGCACAGCGTTCGAGCAATATGTTTTCCCAAATTGCTCGCAATGTAAATTGCGTACAATTTAGAAACAAATCTTTTAAAACGCTGTTGGACCACGTAAAACACCCTTTAAGTATTATTGCACAGGAATAAGACCGCATTTTATAATTAAACAAAACAAATCAAGAGCAAGACACACAGTGTGTCATGAATAATACAGTATGTTTTTGATTTTTCGGAGAATAAAATAAATACATAAAAGCCCCGTATTACAGTATACGTAGATAATTTCTAAGAGTGCTTCAATATTTTAAACTTTTATTTACATTCGCACTTCGCACGTTCACCATTTCACTATCACCATTTATAACCAAGCTCAGTTGCTCGGTAGTGTAGTGTAGCGCACTATTCTGTTACTGAGCCGGGCCAGCCGGACACGCTCTGGACTGTGATTGAGACAGGAATATTGCTTGATTGTTGGTGGAAAAGGTGAACGGAGGTGAATTGAGAGATTATATAGACGAGCAAGTCCATATAGTATCCGTGGTAGTTTACTACCAGAGACGGAATTATTTCGGTTCTTAATGGTGGAGCTGCCTGCCTACTTGTTCTATGTGTGCTTGCACATGATCTCAATACATATACTTTCCACTCCTCTTCCCGTCCAAGAACTACAAGCGTCGCCTATCGGTCCCTCTCGATAGAGTTGTGGAAGGCGGGGTTGGTGCATTCTCCGAATTCGATCTAGGTGGGGCCTGATAACCCTCAACTATTTCGTCGTAGAAATCCACCACTCCTCGGCGTAAGCCGGAAGCTTGATTAGGAAAGCTGCAGATATGCTGCATAATATAAGATCGCACTAAAGGTCCGCAGTTTTACACGCGAATATCGATAGAATTTAAGAATTGCAATGTGGGATTAACGTAGCAAGTTTGTACTTGTTTACACTATACCATATCAAATAGGAATACTGTATTATCGTGTGAGATCATAACCGCCAAAATGGTTGAATATCTCAATACACACATATATACATCCATACATACATACTATCACCATTGACAAGTTACAACTTAATTTACAAGATATGGTCAGTCACGTCAGTATTAGTTGTTAGTCTTAAGATGCTAAAGTAATAGGTAGTTCGCTAACCATAGATAGAACCGGATGTATATAGCGGGTAACTAAACGGCCCCGAAAAACCGATAAAATCAAGTGGTCGTTAACAGCTGAATTGTCTCCCTTCCCATGTCCCTATAAATGAACAACATGTAAAAGATACAAAATTCTGATCGTGAGAAAAAGTCGGCTGTCATCTGTTGATTCTCCAGCTAACACTTATTTGAGTGGGATTGTGTTTCAAAACTGCAATGTGTACCATAATCATGGTGTAGATGACGTTACTTTGTTTTGTTAAATTATTTCAGCACTCAATGAAATATGATGAATTTAAATGTAAGGAGTTATGGACCACTGTATACCATTTGATTACATATGAGTTGGTAACCACATCATTTCCGTTAACGGCTAGCGAACTTATACATCATAAAAAAGTTGTAATTCAATTTTTTAAATCAGAATTATATGTAGATTAAAGCTGCGTTGAGATAATATGCATTTATTTTATATTTAATGAAATATGATGAATTTAAATGTAAGAACTTGTGGATCACTGTATACGATTTCTAGAATCAGTTCCACTTGAAAACATCGACAGCAACGTTGTCAGTGACGACTGTTAAACATGGAGAGGTTTTATTATTATCAAATTTTTCATCCCAGTCAAATACTTGTAATAGGTCCATCGTCGTCTGGTAATATATGTACATCCAGTTCATACTATTTACAAGTCAATACAAAATAAACATATCTAGTTTAAAACTTTTTTTCTTTCCATGAAAAACCACCTTGTTAGGAAAAATAATTTAAAATCATCAACTTGTTTTTGATCGACCATTAGATAAAATTGTTTACTTTTATAAAGCATGGGACAATAAATTTACAAAGTGGATAACAAAATGTCTAATTTTAGAATTTACAAACGGAGCAAAATTTAGAATAAATACAAATGTTGTTGGAAAAAAAACAAAACCTTTTGTGTATTTATAATGATTTTCACCAAGATTCAGAGGAAAAGGAATTTAAAAATCTCTTTATTTATGAAGCTACTAAGTACAATTTGAGTGTAATAATAACCATGCATAATGCCTTTTTAAAAAGTTTTCGTATTTTAAATAGCCAAGCAAGATATATATATTATATAAAATATTAATGGGAAATCATAACATGTTACAAATTTCAAATATTGCTAGACAAATGTTTCCAAATCAAACTAGGAAGTTTCTTGATATTTACAACAAATGCACAAGTAGACTTTACGTATATTTATTAATTTCTATTGATCAAAGCGTTCCAAAAAAATTTCGACTGCGTTTTGCTCTTCTGCCTGCAAACGCTATCGTTTATGAAATGGATTTACACAGTTAAAAAGTACCTTTATTGGTATGATGATGTGTTGGGATGTACTTATTAGTTAATTTTATCTTTTGCGAAATTGCATTTGTATATTTTTTTTTGTAAGAATTAAACACGCACAAAACTATTATTTGCACAGATGTTACAGCAGCTGGTCCACATTGTGAGAGCTTCCACAAAATAATTTTTTCATGTCAAAATATAATATATAAAATTGTCATTAGTTTTTTAATGTTATACAATTCTTTTTTATTTGAGTAAACCCTGAACAAGTTTTTTCAATTATTAACCGTAAGGATGTCGTACTTTGAAAAACAAAAAGATTTTGTGAATGTGTACAGTAGTTTCAGTAACGAAAAACAGAAAGAATTAATTAAAATTGCTTTTGAAGATCAAATTTTATCTTTTTGTGAGGCTATTTGAAATGTAGGAGCAACCTAATAACAATTTGTCCCAAAAAACATAAAAAGTTGCAAAAGCACAGAAACAGAGATTTTTCACCCCAATACTTTCTTGTTCCAGCGTCGCAAGCTTCTACAAGCAGCCAATGCTAATGTTAATACTGTATTACATGAAGTAGAAAAGTGTCTCAATGCCGAAGCAAAGTGAATTAAAACGCTACAGACTAGTGAGTGAGGACGTGTACAATTCTATATTCCAAACTCCCGAAGTGAAAGAGCAGATGGAAATAGAGCGTGAAATAGAACATGTAGCACACAACTCTACCAAGGATTGACGACGCCAAACTAGTTCAGTATGCTGAATTATTGAAACACTTACGATCCACAAATATAACACGAAAAAAAGGACAGGCAAGAGCAGTGCATTCCAACCCTGTTCACCCCACGACATTAGCCGCAGGAACCCAAATATAGAACATAAAAACACAAGATGCGGAACGGAATTTGACTCCTCCACTCTCCCCTACTGGTTCTGTTTCTCCACGCAATGTAATTGATTACTCACTAGATTCTAATTCACCACGAGCCAGCCCGCCGCCGCCGCCGCCGCCGCTGCCCTCGCCCTCGCCCTCGCCACCGCCCGCTGCGGTGGCCCCCCGGCTTTTACACGTAAAAGCCGGGGCTGTCAGCAGAGCTGACAGACGCGACAACGCGGGTTCTCCGAACCGCGTTGGAGAATCTTCTATTGCTACTACTACTACTCGAAAACGAAAACTTAGTCATTGTAGGAGAAGATAAGTAAAAATTAAATGCGTGAGGGGAGGTAGAAATATAATGGTAAATAATAGGGATACTAGGACTCACCAGAATTTTGACGACGTAGATGTTGGTTTTCTGTTTCGTTATTATTATTTATGGAACTTTATTAATTAATTATTTATTTATCGCGACGCGTTTCGGATTTTGATCCTTTTTAAGCGAGTTATTTGTAGAGCGAACACTTGGTTTTTGCGGTTGTTGTTTACATGATTATGAAGTTTGGCGGAAAAAAGATTTGGGATGGATGGAAAAGACAGGATTGGGTAGCTGTTTCGCAGAGGAGCGAAACAGCCTTGGCTGAGATCCCCAGGGGCTGTTTTGCTCCTCCGCGAAACAGCTACCCAATCCTGTTTTTTTCATCCATCCCAAATCTTTTTTCCGCCAAACTTCATAATCATGTAAACAACAACCGCAAAAACAAAGTAATCACTCTACAAATAACTCGCTTGAAAAAAGATCAAAATCCGAAACGCGTCGCGATAAATAAATAATTAATTAATAAAGTTCCATAAATAATAATAACGAAACAGAGTACCAACATCTACGTCGTCAAAATTCTGGTGAGTCCTAGTATCCCTATTCTTTACCATGGTAGGAGAAGAAAAAATCCATATCCACAAAAATCTGTACCTACCAATACTACACCTCCTTCCCTATCTACATCAACTAAAAGTATTGCTAGTTCCGTTTTTATCCCAAGACCTAAATTATTAGCAAATCCACATAAACGAATAAGGTTTTCAAATTTGAGCGTTCCCAAATTATGGATTCCCATGACAACAAAAAGAATATCGATAGCGACAAAAAAACTTGACTTGTAACTTTTCTATTTAAAAGTGTGAAATATGTGTGATAAATAGATACGAATGAAATTTATGTATGTATGCATGCGCATGAATTTATATTTAATGTAGAGTGAAAAAATTGAAAATGTAACGTGTTTGTGATTATGTAACTAAAAGATTGAAAATATTGTTTTGTTTTATTAGAATTGAATGACAAGTATGCAGTTTTATAAATTGTAAGCATGTATTGTGAACCTAAAAAATAAAAAAATGTACTATGTTTGTGAATTGTAACAATTTGTTAAATTATTTATGCATTATTTAAAAAAGAAATCAGCTTTTATCTACATTATGGGGATCAAATAATAAAATTAGTTTTTTAATTTCATTGGGTAATAAACAGCATAGAATTATTTCTTATTTTAATTGCGTACATGGCAATGCATTTAATTTTTGTTTAAAGAAATTTACAATATTATCATTCGTTACAAAATTTGAATTAAATGAATTTATAATTTTGTTTATACTGCAATTGTGAAGAAATTCATTCAAAACATAAATGCAAAATTCACCACATTTTTCACTAAAATTGCCTTGCACTTGTCTTGTATTTTTAATTACTTGTGTGTTTATATTATTTGAAAATATAACAAAATCATCTCCATAATACTCAATTGGCCTTGCTAAGGGATTGAAAAATAAAAGTGGTGAATTCTTTTTTTGACATGTATCACTAACCAATGCAGTCCATCTGAAACATAAATTTATGAAAATTAATAATACGTTTCATTTACGTTTTTTTCGGTATTTTAATGTATAACTATTGGCTACTACTACAACTGTTTACTTACCTTCATTTCCTGGTCTTGAGTTTACTACTAAATACAATGGATATATAGCTGAGCTGGAGAGTTGATTTTGAGAAGAACTAATTGGTCAGATGATAAAACCTTTCATGTACCATTTAATTTACCACATCTTGATAGCTTGTGTAAACATGTTGCAATTTCTAAGGTATTCATTTTAATTTAGATGATTGCTGGCTCCGTTCTGACTACACAAGATTAGAAAAATCCTGTACTTGTGCGTTAAGGAACCGATCAATAGTCAAAAGACTAGAATACTCAGCATACACAAATATTGAAACTGCATTGTCTAAAGCTTTTTTAAATTAAAAATCTAATTTGATATTTCCAGTTCGAGTTGGTATTGCATTTTAACTAGATCTTGAATCACGTAAGTCGTATATGAGTAAAGTTGTGGACCCATTTTCAAACATTTTTGCATTAATTGGATTTCCATTATCATTAGTATTGCTGTTCATAGCTAAATAATTTAAATAATAAAGCTTTGCAATTCTTGACTTATTTTAAAAATCCAAATTAAGTGGAGGAAATACAAACATTTGATTGGAACATGTCACGTAAATATTGGAAAGATAAAAATGATTAAAATCATAGGGGTTTGATTGCATAGATTCATAGGCTGATGAATTTAAAACCATAAAAATTACAATTCGTTCTGGTAAGATTCCCCCAGTACTAAACTGTCTGTAATCGTTGTACTTCCCTTTAGAGCTATAATGGACTTTACTAACACTTTTTTGAATAGTATTTTCACTGCAACAGACTGTAAAATTTAATAATTTTTTAAAGCTTTTGACGGTAAAATTGTATAGCGTTTGAAATACATACATACTTCATGAAACTTAAATCGGTATTGCTTTGTATCTGATGCTAAGGTGTTAATTAAAATAAATTGACTTGGTGATTTTGTTAATTTTGTAGTCACTTTGACCGATGGTAGTAGCAAGTCTGTAATGGTAAATGCATCACATGCAAGCTTACCAACAAATTCAATTACACTTTGTTTTGCCCATGCGTTCCGCTGCTTAAAAGATGCATTGGTAGCTTTTGCTAATGTTGAGGGGGAATATTCTTCTATATATCTAGCAAATTTACCTTGAGTTTCTATATACTCTGGACTGGAGTTAAGAATTAATTCTACAATTGATCTGAAGCGGTGATTCATAGACTGGCTAATGACAGTTTCACTAAATGATGCTTCAACAGAACTAAATAGACTTGGGAGAAAATTATTGACAACGGCTAAAGTATCAACTGCTGGTGCTTCCCCCTTTTCATGAACCACAGCTCCACGCACATAAAAGAATGTATCGTCTAATTTAATGGATAAATTTTCAGTCCCTTCAGCAGTGAATTCGAGTTGAGTTCATTGTCCAAAGATGTTTTGCTATTTTTTTTCCCATACAACATTTGTAATCGAAGCATCCACTAAATGATCTTTAATAAGAACAGTATCCGAGCGAATGCAATGTTTAGTGGAAGACATGATTATATCGTGAGTTAATCAAACAAGTCTTGAGAGATAAGATTACGTTTCTTCCTTTGCCCCCTTTTTTGATTAGATTTTATATCTGTTAGTGTAGAAATTAGAATGAATTTTCCTGGTTTTTTTCGTTTTTCCTCTCTTATTATTTTACGTCCTTTCACACGCCGTTTCCTCACAACACTGCTTTGTGATTTTACACGTCCTTTTCCTAATGCTATTTTACTACGTACAGTATTTTGATTGAATGATCGTAAACCTGATCCTAGTTGTGTAGGTGTATTATTAAATAAATTGGACTCTACTTTTTTTAGAGTTTCTAACCCTCCTGCTTTTATTAATTCACCTATACTACGATCCCTTTGAACTACATCACTTGCAGTTGCACTAATAAAGTCACGTGCATATGGGCGAGCTGCTTTACCAATCTTTTTTATAGACGGTACAAAAAATCTACCTATAGTTCTGAAGAAATTACCGATTTTTCCTCTTCAATACTGTACTCTTCGCCTTGTCTGTACAATATCATTTGAAAAATAATATTAAATATATATGTTTCTTACAAAATAAAATATGTGTTATATTATTTACCGTAAAAAAGGGAGATCTAAGCTCCCTTCACCGTATTGAAGATCATTAAGAGAGTGAATTGACATTATAGTTTTTTTCAAAATGACAAAACCACAGCAAACAGTCTGTTGCTCAAATTAAACGGCTCTCCTGTTTCTGTGAGCGTTGCTATATGGATGAAATTCAATGTAGACGACTGTAGCTTTAAATAATATCGTAGATTAAATGTATAGTGGTTAACACTATTATGTTCAGCAGGTGTGTACGGTATTATTCTGAGAATGGGTGCTTTTGTATTGCACACAGTTTTTTCTTCACAGCAGTTACTGTATATCATCATTAAATGTGAATTTGCTAAAAAGTCTGGTGGATTGAGTGAATTGTGTTTTCCTTTTGTAAAAACTTTATTTGATGGAAATCCATATATAGCAGAAAGTTTATCTGACAGTCTTAGTTCACAATTTGTGTAATTGACATCAATTAAACTTGCATTTTTATTTACAGCAAATTTGATATCAATTCTTAATGGTTGTAAAATATCTGATCCAAACTTATTATTCAAAGTTGAAGTTAAATCATTTATTTTTAATAAATGACTTGAAACGTGAAAATTAGTTATTTTCTTATCACTTTTATTATTTTCCTTGTCTGTTTGCCAATGATTTAATTCAATTTTCCGTTCTTCCGATGTTTGATTATTGTTGAATACTCGCTAGGAATGATTAAATGATACCGCTGAAACGGCAACTTTGTACTGCTCCATATCAAGCCTAAGAGGTTCAAGTAATCGCACTTTAAAACTACTGTTGTTATTTTGCGGGAATAATTGTGTTGTAGCTGAAGAAATTAAGTATACAGAAATTTCATTGTTTTTGTAGTCAAAACACATTTTGATGATAAACAAGTTGATACACTTATTATAGCATGGCCCAGTGAGTTTGCAATGTGTAATGGAATACTAAGTCTAGATCCGAGTGTTAAACTATCAGGTTTTCTTACATGTAGTAAATTGTTTTGTGTATTCACCATGTAGCCATTTTCAATATGGATCTTTAAAAATCATTACATCTGTGTTACATTTTTTCATTTATTAATAATATTTTTATAAAATCAAAACACTTTTAATTATACCTGAAATTCGTCGCTACTGCTTATACACCTTCCGTTTTGCACACACTTGCATAGATTTGAAGAAGAATTTCTTTTATCCTACATTTATTTAAAAAATTAATTTTATTTAAAAACAAATATTACTACCATGCATGGTTTTTTTATTTATCTTACTTACCTCATCCATTTCCAAATTTTGAATCCAAAAATCTGTTTGTATTTTCAAAAAAGGACTGCTCAATTTCTTTTTTCCACGTTGTATGAATTGAAGAATTGTTTGAAATAGTGTAGATTTGTGCGTCATTCTATTGCTTCCATCAAAACAAGACTGAGTTCATTTTTATAAAATGTTGCATTAATTTCTCTACCTTTTTAGTCTTGTAAAATATAAATATATTGATCCTTTGCCCTGCGCACCTCTTTTATTTAAAATATTTTTGATAAGAACGTTTTATTTGCACCTTTTTCAAAAATATTACGTTGTGTTGAAATTCTACAATATTTTCCTACATGATAGGTTTACGTTTTTGGAAGTTTTGAGTCCTTGTTAGGATCGAAAATATAATAAAATATTATACTTTCATTTTCTTTTGTAACTTCTGCTGGTTTTGCTCCGATACTTCTATGCTAAAATTTAATAAAAATAATGTCACTTTGAATTTACTCTTGCTATATTTGATTTTTAATAAATTACCTTTGTATAGTAATTCCATATTTATTTTGTGGTACATGTTGTTTGAATGTATGTACACCTGAAAAGGATCCAACAAAATTTGGATCTGTATAATTGGATATAATTGAATTTTCCTCTCTATTCATCTTTTATAGCTACAACAAATAATATTGAATCTCATTTTATGTGTTCCGCTGAGGAGAGGAGAATTAAAATACCGTAGCTAATTGGAAAAATTCCTACTATTTGACATGATTCGTCCCATGCGTTTACCTCTGTTCTCACTCTGATGCGCTTAAAAATCTTGTGAGTGTATATAAGCAGCATGCGTCTGTTCATTCTCCAATTCATTTTAAACTTGTACTACCTTTGTCAACTTCTCTGCATTGTATTTTTTATCTTTACAAAATCAGTTTGAATACATACAATGGCCAGCTCAAACAAGGTGAAACGATAGTTTGAATACACACGTAATGGACTGACATTACGGAGGACTTGCATTAGACAGAAGAAGAAAAGTCAAAGACAAGAAACATCAAACAAGTTTTTGGATTCTATTAATGAAGAGCTTGAAAATTTACTTGAACAGGTAAGGAATAGAAATTCTATTAATACACAATACTTAGTTTGTAGTATTTTATTATGTTTATAAAATCAAAAGTATAATTAATAGGATTTGTATTCCTTCTGGATACACAGTGACGTGTCAGTTCAACTTTTGTTCTGGAAAACATCCAAGCGATTGAGTATTAAATTCATGAAAAACAGTGGTACAACTGCTGGACAGAGCATGACAATGGATGCTGATCACAGCCTGGCTATAATCAAAGTTCTCTATTTAATTTACGCGAAAACTGGAGCTTCTGTTAACAGCTTGGAAGACACAGTCAAATTCATGGAGGCACAAGCAAAAGATATGAGAGCTGAGCATGCTTGAATTATATCTATAATCAAGCTACACGTATCATTGCAGTTTAATGCATTTGAGTAGTGATGTGTGTGTGTGTCTCCGTGCATGTGTATTTTTGTGCGTGTTGGTATGCTTCCGTCTTTGTGAGTGTATAGTGAAACAGTGTAATGTGAGACGTGTTTTTATGAGTGGGAAACATATATGTACGTAGTGTGTTATTGTGCATTTTTGAATGTGAACGTATTACAGTAGAGTGGACTTTAAGTGGTCAAACTTATCTTTGAAATATGATCTTTTTACGCATTTGTGTGACAAAACACTGAGAGATTACAAATTGAAATATTATTTTTGTCATTTTCTTGTTTTTAAAGATGTAGAACTTAATATTGATATTTTATATACCTATAAACTATATTTTTTAAAAAATACTATTATATATTGTTTTTATATATCAAATAAAAGATAGACAGACACAGATCGTTTCTTTTTTCCTCGTGATGACCAAGTTTCACTGTTTTAAACGTCATTCGATTGTGTTTTACTGCTTTGTCAAGTTGTTCAATTATTTAAAGTTCGCGGAAAAACATAATACAAAATCAAATTATTTGAATTCCAGTGCTACAAAATGGCACGTTTTACTATTTTTTGGTTATTTATGTGTGGTGTGGTTAGTGTGCTTACTCTCAATCAAACCAAGATTACCTACAGTGACAACGGCATGATGGATATTCTTGTGGAAAGTGACAGCGTGGACAAGGATTTACACAATATTTCAAACGGTATTATTAATAATTTAAATTATTTCTAGTTAATCATTTTCATTATTATTATTGAATGTGAAATGCGACTTTTCAGGATTTTTTATGAGTATCTTCAGTGGTATATATGTTTATTTTTATATATTTACAAAAGAATTATGTCCCTTAACTCTTGATTGTGAGAAATGTCTTGAATTCTGTATCTTTCACAAAGCCTCATTTCCAATATCTGTCCCAGAATCGACCTGCCTACCTGTTGGAATTGAGCCTGGAGTTGAATATCTCATATACGAAACTATAACAAATGTCGAGATTTGTGATGGACATGAAGACAGAAAGCCCAATCAAACTTGGATTTCTGGAGGACAAAAGAACTTTTAGCAAACAAGAAACTATGTGGCCACAACATTTCTTTCCCTATGAGAATAACAAAAATAGGACCGTTGTCAACAATACCGATTACTATAGAGGAACAGAGTGGACTTTCAACTTTGCGAGCAACAATGACAGTACATCTTAGAATTCAGTTACAATCATTGACGATTATATTTATCATCTGCGAATTGTTAGTAAGTATTATTTCGACATATATTTATATTTATATATGTAACAAAAATAACAAAACATGACTACTGCAATATACTATTTTGACTTTTGATAGAAGGACTGATGCTAACACTGTTGTTGCTGCTATTGATTCTGATCTGTCGTTTCATCAATCAAATAAAAGGGCATGCTGTTTTGCATTTGGAGATAATCAACATAAATCAAACTCAAAACGTCTGAGCTGAGATCATTTTGGTTTTTTATAAAACTATTTTTTAAAAAGTGGTACATACTTGATATTTTACTTTAATATTATGAACGATTTTATATATATTTTTTCAGTTCACATACTTTTATATTAAATATATTAAACTTATAGGATTGGTTAGAAACAAAATTAAATTTTATACCACTTTTTTTTTTTTAATAATTTTCAGAATAAAAAGCTTATTTTATTGTGTAAAATGATAAAAACTTAAAATTATCTCTACGCAGCCTTCATCTACATATAATTCTGATTTAAAAAAGTGAATTACAACATTTTTATGATGTATAGGTTCGCTAGCCGTTAACGGAAATGGTTTAGTTACCAACTCATATGTAATCAAATGGTATACAGTTGTCCATAACTCCTTGCATTTAAATTCATAATATTTCATTAAATATGAAATAAATGCATATTATCTCCACGCAGCCTTAATTTACATATAATTCTGATTTAGAAGAGTGAATTAGAACTTTTATATGATGTATAAGTTCGCTAGCCGTTAACGCAAATGGTGTGGTTATCAACTCATATGTAATCAAATGGTATACAGTGGTCCATAACTCCTTACAATTAAATTCATCATATTTCATTAAATATGAGATAAATGCATATTATCTCCACGCAGCCTTAATCTACATATAATTCTAATTGAGAAAAGTGAATTACAACTTTTTTATGATGTATAGGTTTGCAAGCCGTCAACGGAAATGGTGTGGTTACCAACTCATATGTAATTAAATGGTATACAGTGGTCCATAACTCCTTACATTTAAATTCATCATATTTCATTAAATATGAGATAAATGCATATTATCTCCACGCAGCCTTAATCTACATATAATTCTAATTGAGAAAAGTGAATTACAACTTTTTTATGATGTATAACTTCGCTAGCCGTTAACGGAAATGGTGTGGTTACCAACTCATATGTAATCAAATGGTATACAGTGGTCCATAACTCCTTACATTTAAATTTATCTATAAAGGAATTTACATGTCTGCCGCATCTTTACATGTCTTGTACTACTTATGTAAACGTATGGTAATATAACTTTAAGGGAAAATGTATTTTAATTTTAAAGATAGCTTGGTTGTCAACCTTTAGTTAAATTTACTGTAAAAAAAATAGGGTTATTCTGTTAAACTAATAATCTTGCATCCTCTTTAGAATCGTACCTAAAGAGATGGAAAGTCAGGTGACTCTGACAAATGAGTTTCCAGAGTCCCGAACCACTGTAAAACTCTGAGGTTATAAAAGGCCTATGATGCCTTTGAAATGGGATCAGTTGTCAAATATTAAGCCCTCAAACCAGTTGTAATCTTGTTAAGTTCAAGTTAGTTCCTAAGTACTATTATTTATTATTATTCCATGAGTCAGAAGTCACTCATTAGTTTGTGAGGAAACTTTAGTGTGAAATATATTATAAGTATTTAATCTTTGATTAAATAAAACCCATAACAATCCAATTTCTGCCCGTGCAATTATAGAGTTTTGTACATAACAATCGCTCCTGATTCATGCATTAGTAGCATTTTAAAGTATTTGTGAGAGATTTATCATAATCCGTTGCGTTTCATAAAAATACCTCACACATCATATTTCATTAAATATTAAATAAATGCATATTATCTCAACGCAGCCTTAATCTACATATAATTCTGATTTAGAAAAGTGAATTACAACTTTTTAATAATTACAACTATAAGTTCGCTAGTTGTTAACGGAAATGATGTGGTTACCAACTCATATGTAATCAAATGATATACAGTGGCTTATAACTTCTTACATTTAAATTCATCATATTTCATTGAGTGCTGAAATAATTCAACAAAACAAAGTAACGTCATCTACACCATGATTATGGTACACATTGCAGTTTTGAAACACAATCCCACTCAAATAAGTGTTAGCTGGAGAATCAACAGATGACAGCCGACTTTTTCTCACGATCAGAATTTTGTATCTTTTACATGTTGTTCATTTATAGGGACATGGGAAGAGAGACAAGTCAGCTGTTAACGACTACTTGATTTTATCGGTTTTTCGGGGCCGTTTAGTTACCCGCTATATACATCCGGTTCTATCTATAGTTAGCGAACTACCTGCTACTTGCTAAAAACTTTGTAGTTTTGAACTGTAAAGAAGAGGTTTTGCAATTATTACTCAAAATGTAATGTTATTGAAATGTAAAACCAACCAAAACGGACTGTGACTGCCGTATATTTTTTGCAAACTAATAAATCATGTAATTCGTTCGTACTACAGATTTTAGTAATGCAGTTTTCTACTAAAAATTGTCCGTTAAAGCAGTTTAAATGCTATGCATGTCAGCTGAACGTGTGACGTGGGAACATAGGAATCAAACTAGTGTAGTAGTATTCAGGGTCTGTCTATAAATGATGTCACCAAAATGATTGCTTGTTTAGGACCCATCCACTAGTAACTTGTCCCTTTAAAATTGCCTAGCCGGCTATCGTTATGTCATGTATGTCATCAATCCTTTACTAGATTTAGGCACCCTACTAATTACATCATTTTTGGACGATCCTTCATAATACTGAATAATCGTCCTTAAATGACATTATCGGCAGGATCAGCTAAGTTTTGGTTAAGTTTAAAATCGCAATTTACGTCATGATACAGATGGCTTCGGTGGGGGTCCCAAACGAACGACAGTTTAGGTAAAATCATTTATGGACCATCCCTACATTCAGCATTAATGACTGACTGACCAAGTTAGCTATGACGACAATAACGAGTGTCAAGGGTGGTAGAAAAGGTGAATAATTTTCTGGCTGACTTTGGTTGTAGGTTGCTTAGCCTAAATTGCTTGCTCATTGCTTTGCGCGCAATCAGTTTTAAGTTGCTTTGCTCTTCCTTTGCTCAGGAGCAGGAGCAAAGCAATTAATCAATAGTTAATTGTGCACATAATACGACACTTGTTTGGAAGAATCAGTATTATTATCCACTACTATTAAACAGCCTATACAGCTTGCCGATATTGATTTCCCTGTCCGAGAATCTGTTAACAGACCCGGCGGGGCAGTACCATCCTGTCTGCCAAAAATCTTCAATTTTACCTAGTCGCTTTGCTAATTTATGTGAAACAGAGTAGAACGAGTTTGCCTTCAAGAGAAGCTCTTGAATTCGTCTCAAATTCAGTCAGACCTACGACCAGTAAAGTGTATAAACCCGCATGGAAGTCCTAGGTTTGCTGGTGTGCTCAAAGAGGTTATATAATCCTTTTCAAGAGTCTGTTTACAGTTCATTCTTTTATTTAACGTGGTTAGCATAGGATCGCAAGTTAGCATATCGCTTAATAAATTTTCATAAGTCAGCAGTTTGCTATTATATGTCAACGGGTGAGTTGGTAGTTTCAGTTGGGGAGCACCCTTTTGTGCGTCAGTTTATGAAAGGAGGTTTTATTTATTTATTTATTAAAGGGGTATTCAATTTTGCTTCACCTCGACCAAAACATAAAGAGAGTGTTGTTACTGTGGTAGTTTTTATTAAAGCTTGTAAAAAACCTGGATTTGAGTCTCAAAGAACTCTCGTTTAAGTTAGGGACATTGATGGCTATTACTTACACTGACAAGACGTCACATATTAAGGCAATCAACATTTCTTCCTTACAGTACTCTCCGGAAGGTTTTATTTGTTAAACGACTTCTAGGTCATGATTTTTGCCTGACTTGTATTATGCTTGTTATTCTCAATACGCTGATTATTATTTTGTAAGGAGTATATTTCCCATACAAAAGAAAGACATTCGAAAGTCTTCACGTTTGGTAGTTTCGAACATTCGTATTATATTGTATTTTATTGTATTGTATTTATTCAATTGTCAAAGTTTACATCGAATTTAACTAATGATTTTAAAAACCGGACAACATAAGAAATAGTAAGAGGTAGAAGCGAAACAATAACGCAGCCGGGTAATTAGCTATTAAATAATTCCATAAATTAATATAATTTGATAAAATATTTAATACATTAAATAACAGATTGTTGTCGAAGGCCTAATATATATTTGGAAATATTTTCGCAATAATTATTTATTTCGAGATCGCGAAGTTCATTGGGAAGGGAGTTCCATACGAACGTAAACCTTGCCTTTACACTTTTTTTCCATGTTTTAGTGCTTGGAACTAGCGTGATGGTATTTTTATGAAGTAAATTTATAACATAAAACTCGTAATCATAGAGATTTTTATATTTTTTACAATTAAAACCACATTTCAAGTAATGAAACAGTTGCAGTGCGCTGTACATTTTAATGCGTTCTAAAATAGACAACACATTGCATTTCTCCAGCAAAAAACACTCATATGCAGGACTAAGACATAACTTCCCTCTGCACAGTCGTTTAAGGAATTTTTTCGTTGTACTTAAATTAATTTTATAAAAATATGTATAAATAAGTATGTTGATTTTTCCTTGTAGGGTTACAAAGTCTTCGTGCTTTTAACAGACCCACGTAGTGAGGCAATAATCAATATTTGAATACAAGTGAGAATTTAACAATATTTTAAACATCTTAAAAGATACATATGGCTTAATGCGGTGAAGTAAAACAATATTTGACATTACTTTTTTCTTTACACATTCAAAATGTTGCTTAAAAGTTAGGCTAGGATCAAGTGTTACGCCAAGGTAACGAAATAAATACACTCGTTCAATAATATTGCCATGACAAGACAATTCAAGGTTGCAAAGCGATTCTGCGCTTTATGAAATATCATAAATTTTGTTTTATTGTAATTTATGCGCAAATTATTTTCCGTACACCACACATCGATATCTTCTAGGGACGTTCGCAGTGTGGACAGCATTTTTTCACAATTGTCGCCGTGACAATAAAGAACTACATCATCGGCATATAGAACACAACTACAAAATTGCACAATTGATTGAATTGCACACATGTTATTTATGTATAGAATAAAAAGCGTTGGGCCCAAAATCGAGCCTTGAGAAACGCCACAATTTAAAAAGTATTCACATGACATATAGGTAGCTAGGCATATTTCAAACTTACGATTAATAAAGTAACTACATAGTAACTTTAAAATAGAGCGCTGAATATTATAATATTCCTTCAACTTAGTTACAATGGTAAGTGGGGCACCGTATCAAAAGCTTTAGTGTAATCAATAAACACTGCAGCGGTTTTACCTTTCTTTAAATCAATTTTGTTGAACACATCAACTTGCAATACAACTTGCACTGCTAATTGACATGAACGATATTTTTGGAATCCGTGTTGGTTGTCTAGAAGCTTTGAATCACTTTTTTCCCAGTATATAAAAATGCATAATTCTTTCAAAAAGTTTTCCTAAAAATGGTAAGTTGGAGATTGTGCGATAACACTTTGCATCTAATTTATTTCCGCCTTTTTTGAAAATAGGAGTTATAATGGCACACTTTAGGCTGGAGGAAACTGACTTTTTTGCAAACAAGCATTAAATAATGCTGCCGTTGGAGCCGCCAGGAAGGCAATGCAACTAAAAAATACCAGCGATGTAATAATATCATTTGAGTAAGATGATTTGTTTTTCATTCCCATAGTAGCAGAAGTGACAACATCAGCTGAAATTTGGACTTCCTCTTCGTTTTCCCCTCTTATTTGGTTTTGGAAGTTCAATATTTTTTCAGCGCAATCATCTGTGGGGATGACAAAGGCTTTAGCTAGTTCATTAGAAATCTTGTCCTTCTCAGTAATAATTTTGTTTTCAGAGCAGAGATGCTCAATCTGTAATAATGGTTCACGTCAACCCGCCACCTTTTTGTAGACCTCCCACAGTAAAGCTGACAAAGTGCAATTATCAAAGTTTGACTTAATATACTTTGACCTACTAGATTTAATTGCTAATGTGACTTGATTGCGCAGATGTTTATAGGTTTTTTAGTGTTCATTTACTTCAGCTTGTTTAATTTAGATTTGATTCTCGTCTAAATCATCAACTAGCAAGAGTTTGCGCTTTAGTTTGCCACATTTAGTCTTTATTTTATTTTTCTTGTACATTAATTTAATTATGGAATCATTTAAATATGGGCTATTTTTCCCATTAAATCTCATTTTTATTAACTTTGAGTGAGGGTGCACTACATCTGAGATTTTAGTTTCAAAACATTTCAACATCTCATTCACAGTTTTATCGGCGGAAAAGTTCCAGTCAACTAGTTTAAGCTCGTTGTTTACTAGTTTCCAATCCGTGTTTTTGAAACTACTATATTGATGAGTTTCAGGCGTACACTTAGGTTTATATGTCTTTTTGCCCAAAACGATTAAATTATGATCAGATATAGGGAATGATAGCGCCTCACATAGTATATCTCTTGGAATGCACGAGCTGTAGAAATGGTCTATTAACGTGCTAGTTGTTGGAGTTACTCTGGTAGGAGATCTTACATGTTGCAGAAGTCCATGGGAGTTTACATTTTGCCTGAAATCCTTTGAAATTCCATAATCAAGTAGGTTGATGTTCAGATCACCAGCAATGTAAATATCCAACTTTTCCTCAATTAGGCTGTCTAGTAATTTGTCAAATGATTGTTAAAACACTGATGTGCTTGATGATGGTGGTTTATATACAGAAGTAACAATGATGCACTTACAATAAGGGGGTCGTATCTGCACAGTGTGAACTTCCACATTTTTTTTAAATTCAACATTGTAGGTAAGTTCTTGGTAATTTAAATGTTGACTGATGTACCACAGAGTTCCTCCACCCTTTTGGTTTACACGATCGTGACGCATAATGTTTTAACCAGGAATAGAAGATAAACAACTTGGTAATTCATCACTTAATTTAGTTTATGTACACATCAGTATATCCAGTTTAGTGCTCAATAAAAAATACTTAGCTTCTTCAAGCTTCACCAAGTTCAAACTATTAATATTTAAATGTGCCATTTTGAATCCTTTTGCGTTTAGACTCGGTGATGAGTAAATACATTGGGTATTATTCGAAGGTTGGGAGTTGTCACAATCGCTCACAATTGAGTCACTGGCTTCATGTATTTCAGGTCCAGGAAGGTTGCTGCTTATTGACGTATCCAGGGTATTGACAGTTACTGAATTACAGTTGCCGCAAGTCCATGATGATTGTTGCAATAAGTGAAAAGCAGTATATGTTATAAGTGGAAGGCACGTTTTGTGAAACCACAAATTGCAAGAGTCACATTTAATATTGAGCTGATGAGTTCTGCCTTTACGGTTACACACTGAACACTTATCCATATTTGAATTTTTGGCGCTCAGAGGATTGCTCTAAATAGGTTTTGAGCCAAAGGTTCTTGTCGCCAGCGGAGTGACTTGCACGTTGTTGCTTGCTCGAATACTGGGAAGGAACTCATCAAGGACCGGTTTTAACAGCGTCTATTTCCCAATGTATTTGAATGTTCGGAGGTGCGGAGGTGGACGCTTCGGTTTTTAGGTCACATTCAACTCGGGCAGGATCAACGACTGCCGCTTGTTCACAAGGAGTCTCTTTGGCTAAAGTTATGAAAGCTTCTAGTTGGACAAGTAAACGTTTATATTACAGACCACATGTGTCGAGTTTTGCATCAACGGTGCTGTCAACTTCTCATACCTAATGTAAAATTCGTGTGCAGCACTTTACGTTTTGAGTGCGCCTAGCTACGTTTGTCCACCCTTTTTTATAGTGCTTACTTCTAATTTTCTTGACATAGGTCCATTCAGTAAAGTAATGGTCAGTTCTATTAAATTGAAAAAACAATACAGACCTGCATGCTCGCATTTGTTGAAAGGGGCTGAGTTTACGGACTGAGGGAGGATTCTCTCGTAACTCAAGAATAGCCCGGGATGATATAAAATCATATGCACCGCTAAATGGGGGAATTATGCAACACAAACGACAGAGGACACGCTTTATGATATTATGATGCTATGGGTGAGGAGAGTAGATGCTTCCGAACCTAACTACTTATCGTTCCAACTAATACTTAATTAAATATAATTATATTTAAGAGGTAATATGCAAACCTCAAACGAGGGATGAATTCAATCACATACACGACTCAAAACACCTACGAATACAGTGTGTATCAAAATTTTAAACGCACTAGTTTTTGAAGAATTACTTCCCCCCCCCCCTCCCCCCCTCAGAACGCACACGTCAACAAAATAATGATTTTCGGATGACATACCACTAGACACTGTACTTTAACTTGGATTTACCCCAGGGGGTCGCTCCGTTTTTATGTAATTAATTTAAACCTGAAAAAGTGGTGTATCAAAATTTTAAACGCACTCCACGGATTTGGCACTTCAATGATTAATATTTTCAGAATTAATTGATGGAAAAAAATAATATTTGGCGTGCACATACTCAAATACATAAGTCATGACTATAAATATTCATTTTGACTATAGGGTCATAGTAGCACTAGTAGCACCCACGAAAGTAGGTCAACGTGATGTCAACTATTTTCACCGTTGCTTAACATGCAAAAGTCACGACTTGTTTAACTCTATCCTGCCTTACATGCACAAATGTCAACTGATAGCAATATACAAATGTTGGACATAAGCACCATAAAATTGCCTACAAAACCATATAACACTTAACTCTCAGGTCACCGGGGTCACAAAACACCTGAACATTAAAACTGTTGGAAAAATATGCAATGCAAGCACCAGTGGCGATGTGCAAGTTTAGTCGGCTATTGGCGACGTTATGTTAATGTTCAGGTGTTTCGTGACCCCGCGTGATCTGAAAGTTAAGTGTTATATGGTTTTGTAGGCAATTTTATGGTGCCTGTGTCCGACATTTGTAAATTGCTATCAGTTGACATTTGTGCATGTAAGTACTAGTGCGTTTAAAATTTTGATACACACCGTACTAGAATAAAGGGACTTTAACTTGCCCTGTAATTATTACACTTTTAACTTTACTTTTAAACAGGCAAATACGCCAAATGATAGTTACTTTTAATAGGCTTCCGTAAGCCAAAATGAAAAAATACTTTACAAGAGCGAATACGCCAAAAAGAATCTTAAGTTCCAAAAACCACTTGTGTAAAAAGGAAACTGACAAATAATACTTGCAAATCAAACGCCTCCTGGGCAAAGTAATTAATAAAGGGTGAAAATTTAGACAGACTCACCCTAGTGGAAATCTGTATATGTGCTGATACGGGTCTAAAGACCAAGACTCATTAACTCAGTGGTTATGAAACAGATGGGTTAAACAACAGTGTAAATATCAATAAATAGAAGTAAGCACAAGCAGAAATGAAAATGAAAGGTGATACGGATAGAAAATTATTATCGTCTCAAGTAATATTTTAGGCTTTTCGAGAGAGGCGGAAAAACACGACCTTTCATAAGCAGTACTTTTTATTCAATCTCCCTCCATCATCCAATTCAATCCCTGATTTCACATTCAAAGTACAAATGATAATTTAATAAATAATCGAAGAATTTAGGTTGGTTTCACAATGGCCACATAGCTGGTCATCGTCATAAAATAGTTAATCTAATTTTAAGCGCGAATGAAATCTCTACAGATTGGAAATTTCGTAATATGAAATATCAAGAATATTACAGAATATAAATACAGAATATAAATACTCTAGAATTAAATAACAGTGGAAATATGTATGATTTAAGAATGACTAGTTGGAGTGAGTGGATTTATGCTCATCATGCAGTTTGCTGTTTACAAACAATCCGTGAACTAAATACTCATGCATCAAACAAAATATACATAGGCATGCGGTAAAGAATAAATTCATATATCATAGAAATGTACATGCATCATCATTCCTCATGCTCATACTGGCATTTAATAAAAGCTTATGAAAATGTATACTATAATTTAAACTAAAATTATGTAGTGCTTAACCTATGGTTGTACGTAGTGTGTAACGTTTGAGACATACTAATGAGTAATACCAGGTGTGAAAAGCACTCATATATGTATGTCTTAATAATAATACATCTCAAAATAGGCCACGTAGGCACAAAACATACTTCTCAAAATAAGCTACGTAGGCACAAATAATACTTCTCAAAAATACGCCTCGCGGGCAACAATAATAATTCACAATTACGCCTCGTGGGCACCGACAATTAATCCTATAAGGGTATTTTCATTCCTACCTATCTACATAATTTACGGGAATTTTGAAAATCTTTCAATACTAGACCAATTTCATCGAGCCATATATCATTGGAAAGCTAATCACCAGTAGAATTCAAATAACGGAACGAGCCTCCATTACAACAAAACGTTTTCAAAATAACGGTCATTTAATTTTTAATTGCCGCCAAAAATGTGTTGTATGGGTCACAATCAAAAAACAAAAAAAATGGTGTCTGCTTATTTTTGAAGAGCTTTCCAATAATATATCACTCGACACAATCCCTTAACTTTTTTTAATTTGCAATTATGTTATTTAAAAACCATTTAAAAACTAATAACGATCGTGCTTCCACACCATGTTCATTATCTTTGCCTAATTGTTAGCTTTCCAAATATATCGTCGATGAAGGATGAAGTTTGATCATCTCCCTTTGGAGCTAAAATGAATTATGATCATCTCCATTCTCATTAAAAATTGGTTTTGATCATCTCCATTTTTCATGAAATACGCCAAATGAGATATGTTAATGATTAGTTAATGGTTTAGTTATTTAAAACTACGTAAATTAAGGGTCACCCATAAATGACGTCATCAAAATATCCCTATTTTAAGTCCCTATGACCCTCCTGTCATCAGAGTGCCCGTTGGGTAAATGGCTATCTTTAGCATGCGATACCATGAATATCCAAGTAGGCTGCTTGACCATACCCATGACGTCATTTATGGGCGACCCCTTAATTGTTTTAAAACTTCAATAATGATTTATGGATGAAATAATCCCTGGTCTCATAAATTATGTACTAATTTATTAATTTGATTAAATTATTTCATCAATAAATCGTTATTGAAAGTTTAAAAAATTAAGGGGTTGCCCATAAATGACGTCATAGGTATGGCCAAGCAGCCTACTTGGATATTCATGGTATCGCATGCTAAAGATAGCCATTTACCCAACGGGTACTCTGATGAAAGGAGGGTCATAGGGACCTAAAGTGGGGATATTTTGATGACGTCATTTATGGGTGACCCTTAATTTACTTAGTTTTAAATTACTAAACCATTAACTAATCATTATCATATCTCATAAGCCGTGTTTTATGAAAAATGGAGATAATCAAAATTCATTTTAAAGCAGAATGGAGATGATCATAATTCATTTTAGCCCTAAAAAGAGATGATCAAACTTCATTCTACATCGACGATATATCACTTTAGGGTTCCTTTATTGAGTAACTGGTCGAAATCTTAACTTTTAACACAACATATTAATTATTGGCGGGAAATTCAAAAATTGGAATTTTGAACTTTTGATTGTATTACACAAGTTGATTATAAATAAGATAGATAAAATAACCAAAAACACATTGTGCGGCTTAATTGCTTCTTTTCATTTAAAACTTGTAAATTGAAGCTAAAATTTGGCGGCAAATTCAAAATGCTTAATTTTGCTGTTAAGGCTGCCAAGGGATAAAGCCCTTGTTTTATTTTACCTTATATTTCGCAGTAGCGAGAGTGACAGACGTTGGCTTCCAATAGGGAAATCACTCAATCATGGCTCATGGCCGAGTTTCTCTATTTTAGAGCTATAGCACAATTATATTTGCTCGCCCAAGTACGTGTCAAGCTCTTAAACTCGGATCCCTAAATTATTCGCAATAGCGACAAATATTCTTCCTCGTGGGCAAGGCTTGGTCTATGAATCTTGGGCTCGTGGCTCTTTTTATTTCTGCAGTAGCAGCAGCTCCCAATAGGTTTTTAAGCTGAAGACGTCTTTTGGATTTAGTACTTCACTCGAGCAGCTTATAGATCGAACAGTTATTTCATGAACTGGTGAATAGGAGATTCGCCAGTCCATGCTCTAACTATATCTTTCTTTTCGTCTCCATGTCTCGCATCTCTGTACAGTGTACAGCTTTTTCTTATATTTTACTAAACAGGGGACGGGCGCGGTCAAGGTCATGGTCATGGTCTAAGTATGTACGCTGCGCATAATTAGATAAGCCGTCTGCAGCTTTGCTGCCAATTCGCCTGTGGCGATTCTAATACTATTTGTTTTTAGAGAAATACGTCTGTCTGTCTCTCGCTCTTACAAAATATAATTCCAAACATTTACGAATAATAATAATATATATATTTTTGTATGTATTATTTTGAGCGTCATCTTTTGCTGTGTCATTGTGGTTGTTTAAAAAAAGTTTCAAGACAATCAAGTAAACGGTTTGACCTGTAGCGTGGGGCCAACAGACGGAAAGACGGACATACGGACATAAGCGAACGACAAGCTCAGCGTCTAAAAAGTGAAAAGTGAGGAATTATAGTCAGACTCCTTTTAGACAGACGTTCTGTGCTGGGGCCTCTATTTCTATATACCTCTGTGTCTGTGTGGTTGAATCATCCTTCTAGGTGGGTAATTTGGGTCTCCCAGATGCTAGTAGTTGTCGCCCCACATTTCGTAATAGAACAGTTTTTTAGATGCTTTTTGCTAGAAGAAATTTTCACGTAACGTCCTTTGCGCGTCACCCCTAGCCTGCTTACCTAATGTTATTGCGATAGCAGCTGAGTGGGACTGTCTAACATAAATTTTTGCCTGACGTCAGTTGCGCGTCACCTCTAACCTGCTTACCTTATGTAAATGCAATAGCAACTGAGTGGGGCTGTCTCAAAGAAATTTTCACGTAACGTCCTTTGCGCGTCACCCCTAGTCTGCTTACCTAATGTTAATGCGATAGCAGCTGAGTGGGACTGTCTAACATAAATTTTTACGTGACGTCATTTGCGCGTCACCCCTAGCCTCCTTATCTAATGTTAATGCGATAACAGCTGGGTGGGGCTGTCTAACATAAATTTTCACGTGAAGTCATTTGCGCGTCACCCCTAACCTGCTTATCTTATGTGAATGCAAAAGCAGCTTGGTGGAGCTTTCTAACATAAATTTTCACGTGACGTAATTTGCGCGTCACCTCTAGCCTGCTCACCTAATGTTAATGCGATAACAGCTGGGTGGGGGTGTCTAGAAGAAATTTTTACGTGATGTCATTTGCGCGTCACCCCTAGCCTGCTTACCTTATGTAAATGCAATAGCAGCTGAGTGGGGCTGTCTAACAGAAATTTTCACGTGACGTCCTTTGCTCGTCACCCCTAGCCTGCTTACCTAATGTTATTGCGATAGCAGCTGGGTGGGACTGTCTAACATAAATTTTCACGTGACGTCATTTGCGCGTCACCCCTAGCCTGCTTACCTAATGTAAATGCGATAGCAGCTGGAGGGGAGGGGGGTGTCTAAAATAAATTTTCACGTCATGTCATTTGCGCGTCACCCCCAGCCTGCTTACGTAATGTAAATGCGATAACAGCTGGGTGGGGGTGTCTAGAAAAAATTTTCACGTGAAGTCATTTGCGCGTCACCCCTGGGCTGCTCACCAAATGTGAATGCAATAGCAGCTGGGTGGGGGTGTTTAAAAGAAATTTTCACGTGAACCTGGCTGGAAATGGTGCTATGTATTTCCTTTCATAGCTGGGCATATGTCTTGCGCTCAGCTATGTTTATTGCTACCCCTGTTTTTATGGTGCTTACTTCTAAATTTCTTGACCTTGGTCAGTTCAACATTTAATTGCTAAGCAATGGTCAGTTCGATTACAGTAAAAAAACAATACAGACCTGCCGGCTCGCTTTTGTGATTGTTTTAAAAAAGTTCTAAGACAATAGTGTAAACAGTTTGACCTGTAGCGTGGGGCCAACAGACGGACAGACAGACGGACAGACAGACATGACCATTTCATTAAATGCTTGCTTAGCATCTAAAAACGGGTGATTTGCCTTTGCACCAGTCAAATGCACCAGCTAAATGAACCAGACACGCTCCAGTCGAAATTTTAATTTGCCCATTTGCACCAGCCAAATGACACAGCCAAATTGTTCCGTTACAGGCGCCAGTTAATGCACCAGCAACATGCACCAGTCATCGGTACAAGCTACCCGCAGAAGTTTCCACCAGAAGTTACCCGCACCCACAAAGTATCCCTAAGGGGGGAGGTGTACTTGGGGTCACCCACAAACACGTCCCAACAATCTCAACTTTTTTTGCTAAAACCATAAAACACTTTAAATACTTGCACCCCCCACCCACAAAGTATCCCTAAGGGGGGAGGTGTACTTGGGGTCACCCACAAACACGTCCCAACAATCTCAACTTTTTTTGCTAAAACCATAAAAAAACTTTAAATACTTGCACCCCCCACCCACAAAGTATCCCCTTAGGGGAGGGGGTGTACTTGGGGTCACCCACAAATGACGTCCCTAAAATCTTTTTTTTTGCTAAAACCATAAAAAAACTTTAAATACTTGCACCCCCACCCCCAAAGTACCCCCTTAGGGGGAGGGGGGGGGGTGAACTTAGGGTCACCCACAAATGACGTCCCAAAAATCCTAATTTTCTTGCTAAAACCATCACAAAACTTTAAATACTTGCACCTCCCACCCACTAAGTATCTCCTCAGGGGAAGGGTGTACTTAAGGTCACTCACAAGTGACGTCCCAAAAATCTTAATTTTCTTGCTCAAACCATTAAAAAACTTTAAATACTTGTTCCCCCTACCCACAAAGTATCCCCTAAGGGGAAGACGTGTACTTGGGGTCACCCACAAATGACGTCCCTAAAATCCTACTTTTTTTAGCTATAACCGTTAAAAAACTGAAATACTTGCACCCCCACCCACTAAGTATCCCCTTAAGGAGGAGGGGTGTAATTAAAGTCACCCACAAATGACGTCCCAAAAATTTTAATTTCTTTGCTAAAACCATTAAAAAACTTTAAATACTTGCACCCACAACCCCACGAATTATCTTTTAGAGGGAAGGAGGTGTTAAAAATTAAAACAAGTCAGAATCTTAAAAAGGTAAATATTTCTTTTGCCTAATGCTTTACTAACCGCAAACTAATGCTCCCCTACTCAACAAATCATCCCTTTTAGGTTCTGGGGGGGGGCAGGGGCAATTCAGGGTCAATCTTGAAATACGTCCTATAAATTCGAAGCCTCGAAGCCAAGGTTCGAATGGAGCACGCGACACCTAGAGTCCCGTAAACAGCAATAGTTCAGTAATGGCCTGAGCTAAGAAATATCTGATATATTATTTTGATTATAGGAATCTTTTCTGTCTTTAGTTCAAAAACCAAATTAATAGATATCCCTAACACCGTCTTTTTCTAGCATACATACAGGGATCCTTCATAATTGACGTCATCACAAAATCACCATTTTAAGGATCCTTGTTAGTGCTAAATGCAAAATTTGGTGGATTTATATCTTCAAAATCTACTTTAACCAGTATACACACAGGAATTGTCCATAAATGACGTCGTCTAAATGTCATCATTTGAAAAAACACCCGTTACCAGTTCAAACATTATGTAAAACAGTATTTTTAGCATGGAATATTATTATTGTACATATTAGGATCGTCCAACAATGTCGTCACTGAAATATTGCACTTTAGACGTTATAGAGTGTATATTATGTAAATAATGTGAAAAGATGCATCGATTGACTGAAGTCAATATTCACTGTAAGCTCAGCATCTACTTCGGGCCCACGGTAGGCAAATCCGGCGCGAAGCGCCGGATTTTTATCCGTCTAGTAAACAACCACATCTTGCTGATGCGGTGTGTGACAGGTGTTATTGATAAGTTAGGAACAAAAGAAGTATAAAATTGTGATTGTATTATATAGGGAACTTGAAAGTGGTGAAGGTCAACCTACAATCAGACTCGGTGAATTGCAGTGACCGGGTTAAAATCGAAGAATAAATAAAAATCGAAGCTTTTGAAAGAAGAATAATCGTCAAGCTCAAGAAATCCTTTTTGGAGCAGCAAACTCGAGAAGGATCCGTGGATGCGAGGCTTGTTCGTCAGAATTCGATCAGAAGGAAAAATAACCCCAACCCCCGTAGCGAATGTAGGGACGAGAGAGGAAGCGTCTTTGAGAGCTTTCCTCAGGCAGAGATTTTAAAATCTCTGGGAGTCGGCTTTGAATTGGCAGCAGCACAACAAGCAGAAATTATATCTCTCGTAGAAATCTTTTTCGTTACGTTAAATTTTGACTGAATACTTCTGGCTCGTATTCTTTTTGTTTCGATCGTAGAAATATTATTTCGAAAGTATTTCATTTCAGAATAAAAAGTTTAAAGATAGGAATTATAAAATATATAGTTGTTAAAGGTCGTAGGTCAATAGCTTCAACAATCTTCGTTTATTAAGTTTTATATTTCGGACCCCATTCCTCGGACTGTACGAATTCTGATCGAGTAAGCATCACATCTTTTACAAAATTATAATTACAAAATATATTCGGACGAAAACAATCACAAATAAATAGCTTTTCATTTCCATTCGTTTTTATTAAAAAGTCAAATTAATCGTATCATTCAGTTAGGAATTTCCATTTTTGTTTTGATGGACAATGATCCTTTCAGTTTCCGTTTACATTGAATAAAGTAAAGTATATTAATTCATATATTCAAACAATATATTTATGTACCTACGTTCTGTTAATTATTGCATTTTGTGTGTTTTCCAATTTACTGCATAATAGTATAAGTATATATATCTGTAAGTGCATCCTTTCATTCGTTCGATTTTATTGCATACATCCGTTTAGATTGCTCACCTTACACCATCCCATTAGTTAGTAGGCAATAGGTCATAATCTCTCTCCACATTGCCAGTATCTCTCATAGCAAGCAAGGACCAATAATTAATTAGTTCTCTTTAGGGAACGCAGCACTTCGGCCAGCTTTCCCTGCCTATATTAGTTATTGTTTTCCGAAAGTAGGAAATATATTAGTGCGATATTTTTCTCCTTTCTCACTTTTACGTATTATTGAAGTCATTGTTGCGTGGTATTTAAATAAATTTAAGCCTTCGATTAGTCATAGGTGTGGTATCATTTTTGTTGGAAATTTGTGTTATGATTTTCATACTATTGTTTAATCTTCTTCCACACAGAATTCACGCTATGGTAAAGCATTATTTACCATGGTATGTTGAAGAAGATCCTCTATAAAATAACTCCCGACTAAAACTAGGCTTGCTTTACTGTAGTTTTTATTAAACTAGAATTTGGACTTCGAACTCCAACTCACGGGATTTAGGATGATGCAGCCTCATGCACTAGCGTCTTTAAAACAGGAGTATGAGACGGTAAAAGATCACAGTGATTTATAATAGAAACTTTTCATTCATTTTTTCTCTGGCTTAACCATGCTACGTTTAATAAGTAATAATCCTGCCGCCAATCGTGCAGTAGGTATAGCCAGAATTTGTAACTAAATGGTGCAAGCCATTACCTTTGCCACTATTCACAAACCCGCAGTAGTCACGTTGACACGAAATTCAACTGAGCTGAGGCAAACGACTGAGAGCGGGCAAACATACGTTTTGAGACAAATGAAGATAGGGATTTAGACGGTAGCTACATATTCAACAGAAGCTGACATTGTTCTGCTTTGAACGATTTTGAATCTGCGTCCACAATCGAATAGTAGAGTTCAGCAGAGTAACAAGTCTCCAGTAATCATCGGCCGAGGAAGAAAGCAAACGGAAAGTTACTTCAGAATTTGTGTAGTATTCGTATATTTTCGTTTGGTTTTTCGAAGTATCGAAATTAAAATTCAGTTAGCCGTTTAAATATATTGGTTCTGTCTTGGAAGTGAGGATGTTTGCTGTAAGTTATATCGTGGTCATTATTCAAAGTAGAACAAGGTTCAAATTCTGTTTTGTCAAGTTTCGTCTGTTTGTCAGTCAATTTGTCGAATGTGAAGAGCTAGTCCTTGTTAAATTTCCGGTCAAAGTGTCATAATCGAAGGTAATAATTGTATTTCGTTATACTATATGTATTTGTATTTGATTCCCGCGCGCCGTTCAAAAATACAGACGTGGAGTAAAATTGAGCTGAAGAAGCAAATCTGAAAATATTAATTTTCTACAGTAAAAGTGAAAATAAAAACAATAACCTAACCGGTAGAAGATGGCTAACGTACCAGGAAGCACCGGAACCGGTACAGGTAAGTGTTTGTTCTTATTTTCACGTAATTACTTTCCAACTTTATAAAGTTGGAAATTCTATTTGTGTAGAAGCTCGGATGCCGGCACTCCTCCGTGCTATTAGCGATAGCTGGCGGTCGCACAATAGCAACAGGTATGTTCCGCAGACGGCTTCAGCACAAATACCAAACAAACCAGCAACTCTGTTAACGACGCATCCATCTGAGAAATTGGCTAACAGCACAATGTTTACTGGATCGCGTCAACAGAGTTTGCTGCACATACAATACATTAAATTGTCAATGGAACCAGAAAGCACAACTTTAACAATTAGTTGTGACTTTGGTTTTCCATTGAAATTTAATTCATTTTACACACTGCATGCAGACTTTAAGGAAATAAATTATCTTTTAGTCTGCACGCAGTGTACAAACATAATTTATGTATTATTAAATGTACAAATAATATATACATTTCCTACCGGCCACGTACAATTTACACTCAAATCCATTGCAGGTTTTGATGGAGTAAATGTACTGAGTCCTCTTACCAAAGAGGACATGGAGGTCGATGTACCGGCAACAGTTGTTGCCCTACTCCTGGAGGATGAAATTGTGCCCCTCATCAACAACAAACCAGTGCCAAACACCGAAGATCAAGAGGCAACTCACGATACCGGTGTCAATGACAAGGCTACGGATAAGAAGATGAGGGAAAAAACCCAGCCTAAACCAAAGAAGGACTGGAAAGCATTTCGGCTACGAAGCAAAGCTTTAAAAGCTGAAAAAGCGGAGCAAGCTAAACTAGCTCTTGAATCTGGAACCCCACTCCCTGACATCACACCAGTCAGTGGGAGTAAGAGGACTCTTGCTACTCCTTCACCAGGATCGAGCACCGACTCCACGGGGAGACAGAGAAAGAAGAGCAAAGGACAAGCCGATACTCCCAAAACACCCTCAAACTTAAACCCAGGGGGGGAGGGGAAACCCAACCCATCGGAAAAAGCTGGGCGAAAGCCACCTTTAACCAAACCTGGGAGCAAGAGCGAGAGAAAACCACCACCAAAATTTGTATTAGCCAAAGAACCATGCACTGACTTTACAGTTATTGTCACCTTTGCAAGTCTCAGGACTGGCTCTGGCGCACTACATTGTTGCCTTATCAGCCCAGGAAGCAAAAAGGATTGCAGGACCTGAAGCAATACTTCAGATCACCACTCCTTATATGTCTTCAAAGGGACAAATACGAGTAGACTGTAACAACGCCTACTCAATGGACTGGGTCATTACTAACACCTATGACATAAAGTGGGAGGGGCCTAACGAAACGGACCTCACCTTTATTGGGTGGAAGCATACAATGGCTCCTGTACCCCTAGTGGTTAAAAATAAGAGATTCAGAGTTTGGGTGGGGGGGATAAAGGTTACATTTCCTGACTTTTGTAAAAAGTTAAGAAGTCAGAACCCAATGCTCAACACCACACAATGGATCAATTATGCTGATGTACCGAGTGAGATAGGTGGTGTCATTAAGGGACACACAAAGATCATAGCGGTTGATCCTTTTACTGTATCTTGCCTCGTTAACTGTAAACATCTGCTATACTATGGAATTGGACAAATCCGATTTATAGAGGTAGTATCGTCATCTGCAGGGGGTGGGGGGAAAGAGGGGGTGAGCTCCACTGAGGGGGCTTAGGTCCTAAGCGTGCCACCAACACCCGGGTTGGGTCACGTGGGAGGAGCCAAAGACATGACTCCCCCCCACGTTGACATAACCCAAATTAATATGCACCATGCGCGTGCTGCGGCATCCTCATTAATAGGTTGTCGCGACGCCATGTTAGTGCGACAAGCACGTCCAACGCAACCCTACTGGTGCTCACACCCTACCCCACCCACACTCCTTCATATTTTTAATCCAAGAACCCTGACACACTCATGGTGTGATACGAGGGCTTGGAAGTAAAGACCAGCTATTTGTTGCTGAAACAAATGACATTCCGCGGTCATGTATACTTACATCAAAAAACGTCAAAGCCACAGTGCTGTCACAATTCTGTGATAAGGATACAGTAGCAATACATACGCAATGGGGGAAACGAACTATAGTGTTTGCATCAGTCTACATGCCTGGTGACACACTGGACATTCCTTCTGAGCATATGAGGCAGCTAGTATCTTACTGTGAAACGCACAAGCTACCACTAGTGATTGGTGCTGACGCAAACGCACATCACTCAGTGTGGGGCAGTACCAACATAAATGCAAGGGGTGACAAATTGCTTGAATTTCTACTAGCCAGTAACCTGGACGTAGAAAATGAGGGCATGAAACCCACATTTATTGTAAGAAACCGAGAGGAAGTTCTCGATATAACAATAACAAACAGTTTTGCACAAAATCTTATTCGACTATGGCATGTTTCTGACGAAGAGCCAAACTCAGACCACCGGTACATAAGATTTAAAGTTGAAAGCGCCAAACCACCGTTAATTAAAATAAGAAATATACGAAAAACAGACTGGACAATCTTTCAAACGACACTGAAAGGCAAGTTAAAGGATGTAGACAGCAAATGTGACCTCACACCCATTGGTTTGGAGGATCGAGCAAACTACATCACCTTGTGTCTACAGGAAAGTTTTAAGAAAGCATGTCCAGAAAAATATGTCACATGGAATAGCAAAGCAGCTCCGTGGTGGTCACCTGATCTAACAATACTTCGCAAGGGAACTAGAAATCTCTTTCGGCAGGCCGGCTCTATATCAAATAGAGACCCTGTCAAATGGAAGGAATACTTAGCATCAAGAAACAACTACAAAGATGTCTTGCGAAAAGTCCAGCGTTTAGCTTGGAGCAACTACTGCTCGGAGATTGAAAGTCTACCAGTAGCTGCACGGGTTAGCAAAGCTCTTGGAAATGGAAAAAGGAAGTATCCCACAAGCCTAAAAGTTCCTGGTTCAGATAATCTGACCCAGAACAAGGCTAAAATACTAGACATTTTTCTAGCTCACCACTTTCCGAGTGATCCGCAGCTGGTGATTCCAGCTCCTGATCTTACTCCTATGAACGTGCCGGAGATAGAAACAATTGTAACACCAGGAAAGCTAAGATGGGCAGTGAACAGCTTTGGGCCGTATAAGGCACCAGGCCCTGACGGTATAGCTCCGGCTGTTTTACAGCACAGCTTACCTGTACTCACTGAACACCTGCAATTCCTGTTTAAAGGGTGCCTAATTTTGGGCCACACACCGACAATCTGGCGTAATGCAAAGGTCGTATTTTTACCAAAACCAGGAAAGAAAGATTACAACGAACCCACATCGTAGCGTCCAATCTCACTATCCAACTTTTTGCTAAAGTCCCTTGAGAGGCTAACGGATAGGCACATAAGGACTTCTAGATTAGAAGCCTTGTTGCGCTGCAATAACCAATTTGCTTACTTAAAAGGAGTATCCACCGAAGCCGCTCTACATAGGCTAGTAACACATGTAGAAAAGGCATTGCAAAGAAAAGAATTAATCCTTGCTGTCTTTGCAGACATTGAAGGAGCATTCAGCAATCTTTTGTTTAGTGCTGTACAGCGAGCAACGGAGCGTTTGGAAATATCCCCCTTCCTCAGAAGGTGGATATTTTGCATGCTCTGTAATCGTCAAGTACACTCTGAACTGCAACAAGAAACTAGAAGAAGAAGTGTAGAGAGAGGGTGCCTACAGGGGGGTGTTCTCTCACCACTTCTTTGGAACCTAGTAATGGATGAGCTACTTGCCACCCTGAAGGCCAAAGTACCATCAATGCTATCCCAGGGTTTTGCAGACGATGCAGCCATGGTCCAAAGCGGTCGGGATTTCAACGCCATTGTGAGCAGGATCCAAGCGGGTTTACGCCTGACGGATACCTGGTGCGTTAAAAATGGCATCAGATTGAAGCCTGACAAGACCTATGTAATTGATTTTACTAGAAACCCCCGTTTTAAAGGGAGACCTGTATACTACCAGGGCATACTCTTACCAAAATCAGACACGGTTAAATACCTTGGTGTGATCTTGGACAAGAGGCTCACATGGATTCCACATTGTGAATCTATTGGGAAAAAAGCATCCACCACCCTTGCAAGATGTAAGCGGATGGTTGGTAAATCATGGGGACTACAGCCCAGAGTTGTAAGTTGGATGTACACAGCAATGGTTCGTCCGGTCATAGACTACGCTGTTGCTGTTTGGCATCCTGCTATTCAAACTCAAAAAGCTGTTAAAGTTCTCACAAAAGTTCAAAGACACGCTTGTCTTTTGATAACAGGGGCAATGCAGACCACACCCACGTCCGCAATCGAATGCTTGGTCGGACTGACTCCTTTGGATATACATCTAACTGGAATAGCAGTTCGGACAATGCATAGATTGAGAGCTAGGGGTCTGTGGCATGGCAACCCACAAGTACTTGACTATCGCAGTCACACACGCCTTTGGGATGAATGGGTTAACAATGAACCCACCCTCCAAATAGGCACTGACTGTAGCATCCTTACTCCAAAGGATAGTATCTACTACTTAGTAGAAAATCAACCCAGAAATGCCTGGGACAGTGATCTATCGGAACTAGCACATGGGTATGTTTGCTTTACAGACGGATCCAGAAATGGGCCTCTCTCAGGAAGCGGTGTCCTCATTGAGCTGTGTCAATCCAACACCCGAGAAACACTGCATTCAGAATCCATTTACCTAGGCAAGTACGCTACTGTATTTCAGTGTGAGATCTTTGCAATCCTACACACGGCCAATTGGCTGTTGGGAATGGGCTGTGAAGGTCAAACAATACACATCTTTAGCGACAGTCTAAGTTCACTAAATGCGCTGGTAAAAGATACCACCGTGTCTACGCTAGTGCTTGCGTGTCACGAAAGTTTGAACCGTCTGGCCACAGGCAACGTAGTTAGACTTTCATGGATACCAAGTCATTCTGGCTATCGAGGCAATGAAGAGGCAGATCGCCTCGCCAAAGCATCGTATGAAAACATTGTCCCCACACAAGAGGCAGTGCATTCTATTCCTATCGCCACATCTGTGGTTAACATGGCTGTCCGCTCTAGAGCGAGGAAAGCACACACAGATAGGTGGGATAAAATAACTACATGTGCGCAATCCAAGCGATGGATAGACAAACCTTGGTATGGAAATCACTCGCTTACAAGATATTCGCGCATACATCTAAAATGGCTAGTCGAAATACTCACTGGTCATGGAAGATTCCAGGCACATATGCACAGGATGAGACTAGCTGATTCACCTTTGTGTTCACATTGTGGACTAGAGCAGGAAACAGCACGTCACTTTCTGGCGGAGTGTCCGAGATACATTATGATCAGAAACATTTATCTGGGTGCATGCATCTTGACAACTGATCAACTACTACTGGCTACACCGAAAGACTTGTTGTCCTATACCATGGCAACAGGTCGTTTTGCGTAAGGCCTAAATTAAAGTTATAGTATAAGGGTAGTCTGCAATGGGCCTATCAGTGGCCTGAGCGGCATTTCACACAGTATCATACTGTGTGCGATCCCTTTAAATACAATACAATATGTATTTTATATACTCATTATCGGTCTTAGAAGATGGCATTTGTTATTTATTAGTCAGTAGGAAAGAATATGGAAGTGTAACAGGTTAAAAGATAATTTACCTACGTATGTATGGCTGTGGCATTTATATTATTAGATATCTGGTTAGGCTACCCAGATAACACAAGACGAGTTTGGGACGTCCTGGGGACTAACTAAACGTTCACGCCCACTTGTCCAAAACTCGGGAAAATCTCAGCTAAGCACAAGTCCTGGACGTCCGTACCTTGTGAAAATGCGCGGCCCGATCTCGTGCTGAGCACGTATTTTGAATAAGCTGGTCCGAGCAGGACCAGCTTAGAACCAACGCGTCATACACCCCTCCCCTTTCCCCTTTTACGTAATTATATACATACATATCTACATAATTCTATACTAATACAATGATCATTCATTTTATTCATTTAAAGCCTCATATTTATTTTCATTTTCATCCATTTTCAATGCCTGGCACAATTCAAAAACATATTCACATAGAAAAACTTGTAAATTACAGCTCCAGGTAGTTTACAGTACAAATTAACACAGCTAAATAATGTACTCACTACTGCATTACACTCAATAAAAAATAGACCCCAACGTTTTACTGTTGTGCACAACTACACAACAAGTACAAACACAACGAATTGTAAATACTTGAAGCACACACTTACTGGATTAAAGCACTCCTACCTACCCAACAATTAAAACACCTATCGTAAAAACACCGTAAATAGGTTTTTTGCACTAACACTGTGTACTGAAACAAAAAACAATTTAGTAAATTGATTGTAATATGAGAAACACATTAACGCTGTAACTATTTAAAGTTTTTGGTATCTGAGCTTATGAGAGAATGGGAGTGCATGGTGACTCCATGAAAACTTCAGAAAGACTAAAATATGTGATGTAGCACTATGTCATTTAGGGATCCGTTAAAATAAGGAAAACAAGCTTAAAACGAGATTTGAACGTGTTTCAGACTTGTCTGACGGACGATCGATATGAACTTTTGGAATCACGCCCACTACTTTTAAGGACAAGTCTAAGACGAGTTTCAAACCAAATACACACTTGTCCAGCGGACGATCACTATAAACCTTTTTAATCACGCCTACTTCTATTTTTCAAAAAACTCTTTGTCCCAAAGACGTCTTTGTGTCGTTTTAATATCGTCTTTTCTACATTTCCGAGTTTCGGACCACACAGACCAGTTGTGGATCGTACAAAACTCGTATTGTGCTATTGGGGTAATGTTAATGTGTGTGTTTGAAACATGTGTAAATAATGAGATAAAGGCAACTACATAACGAAATTAATTGTTGTATTATATTTTATTGAGCGTTAAATCATAGCATTGCATAAGGCGGTTATGATTATGGTCATAGTGGCGGATACCGTAAAACAGTGAGTCGTGGTATCTGTTGTACCTGTGTTCGTTAAGTTTGGTGATGTAACATATGTATATAGATCAGTAGATGTGACCCGAGTGACGAGAGATCGTGCCCAGATTTTAAGTAGGGACGTCATGAATCCCGCTTACATAGGAATGTCTTTATTTATAAATGCAAGTTAACTTACCTAATTTTGCGTTGATTATCATTCCAGGCATTTGCTAATATTGCTGAGAAGACTGAGAAACTAAAGGCTTTCAAGGAAGATTATCAGGAGTTAGGAAACCGGTTGAAACCACTGCCAGACAGGGTTAGAATCTTCTGATTTTTTTCTCATATAGTCTTTCAGTAGGGTAGGGTCGGGTATCTGTGGTAGTCCGGTAATTGTGGTAGTGGGAAACCATAAAGCAACGAACGACAGCCTTAGTCCGAAATTTGTTTCAGTTTAATCAACTTTTCGTGGAGTACGTTCTGGTTTATTGTCCCCGCGATAGTTGAAAACTTGTAGAAGAAGAAAAATTACCAAACTTATAGTGTCAGTTTAATTAGTTAGGATTTTAGAAGAATAATAAGTCAATTCAAAGTGGTCATGTAAATGTGGTAATTATTATTATTATTATTAAACAATTACACTCCCTTATGGGCGACGCCCCTGGGATGTTTGCATTTATTTTCACTCAAATTTATTTTAAGCTATACAGAAATAAAGAATGCAATTAAATGTTATTAGGTTCCTTTAAAATTTTTAGAATAATGTTGGAGTTCCACAATTTACTGCAATTATACTTTACATATTTTTAATATTTTAAATATACTTAATTATCTATATACCTTTAATGTTTTAATTTTACTATTTTATTATAATTATCACTATCAGATTAAAATTACATATGGTACTACATCTATTTAAATGGGGGAATGTAAGTGCTTCTAACTGTGGTTTTGTGAAAACCATGCAAAACTCAAACACAAATGCACTGAAATTTTGTAAAAATAAAGCAAATGTGCTTACAAAATATAAGTAAGTAGTTTTTATTTGTTAAGCATGCTAAAAATTTAATAGTAAAAAATAAAAAAGGAGACAAAAGCAAGCCAAACACCAACGTAGACCTTAACGATGCCATTTCTTCTGTGCAAAGTGGATCATTAATAACATTAATTTAATAAATTAGTTTATATTTCGTTAGTAGCTTTAGCAAACAATAGTACACACAACGATTATTTTATTCTTCAGATGTGATTTATAGAACTTATTGTGATTGAATCTGTTTTGGCTTAATGTGCGTTATTTACATGCTAATTGATTTTTAACTTATGTTTTTTGGACTGTAATTGCAATAAACGGTTGGTGGTTATAACGTTACTAAACTTAAACTGTTTGCCCAGTCATTTAATAGTTTCATAAATAGCTTAATAATGTTTATTCACGTTATTTTCGTAACGTCAAATATGTCAATTTTCGCGAAAATGGGACTACCACAGTGAGAACCCTGCATACTACATTTACCGGACCTAGCAAATTTCCCACTCCACCTATGTCGTATAATTTGAACACATAATAGTCTCAGGATGCAGCATTAGAATTTGATAAGAATTGGATAAAGTATTAAGTAAAGTATGTGTGTCAAGTGTATAGAGCTATTGCTTTCAAAATTCTATTCACTTGGTATTACAGATTGAAAAACTGAAAGTTTTCCAAACAGCTACCAAATTTAGAAGACCTTACCCTAATTGCATTTTTCATTTTTTTACTCTTTTATTCTAGGTCTCTTACGATGCACTGATCCCATTGGGTTCAAATGCGTTAGCGTATGGAAAAATTGTTCACACAAATGAAATTCTGTGTATGCTTAGAGATAATTGGTTTATGGAGTGCTCAGCAAAAACAGCGTGTGAAGTTGTTGACCGCCGAATTAAAAGTAATTCCCACTATGAACAAACACATGTAATTGTAGCTATATTTCTTCAAATACAATATTTTAGTAGTTTATTGATTGTATTAAATTTTTACCAAAATGCTATCAGCATTTAGAGGAGCATAAGAGAGAAGCGGATAAATTTGAAAATGTGAAAAGCTCTCACTAAATTGATTGTCGAGTCTGCTGAAAATGACCCTATTGAGATCTTTGAAGAGGCGAGCAAAGAAGGCTACATTCAAATGGCGGCAGATCATCGTCAGAGTGTAAAAAGACATCACAAAGTGTTAGCGATAGCAAGAGAGGGAAAACCTCCAGCACAGTCTAAATCCGAGAGCGACGAATTCTTTGCTCGTCTGGATGAACTAGAACTTGAAGAGAGAGAAAAGAATTCAAGCCAATAGTGAATTTTGGTGAGAAACGCTCCCCCAGCACACATTGCTGAGAGAGGCCGTAGACAGAGGGTTAAGACAGGGATACGCTTCCACAGAAAAGAAAATTGAATTTTGCCCAGCAACAAGTGGCTGTGGACTCGAACTGAGCAGACGTGCAAGCAAGAAGCGGAAGACAGGACGAGTACCTACTAGACTGACTGCACCGCATCCCTCAGAATTCAACATTTAGCTGAAAAGATTCAGAGTTCAGAAAAATTAAAGTTCTTATAATTTTGTTTGTTATTACGAAAGTTACAGTCGAATTTACAAAATTCTGAACCTGAAAGAAATCAACAAATTGCTGAATTTCCAAAAGAAAACCGAATCAGCAAAAATTCAACGAAGTACGTACAACTACATAGTAAAGCATTCAGTATATTATGTACATTAGATTTGCCATTTATTATAACAGGTAGCAATTTTGTTATAGTGTTGAAAGTGCCTACTCAGAATTTTGCCTTAAGTATAGGATAAGATCCTCCATTTAGTCATAATTTTGAACATTTCATAGTGACCTTCAGTAAAGGTGCGGCATATTAATTATTATTACAAAATATCTTTGTTTAGAAAATAGTGAATTTTCTACGAATCTTGATTTTCCACGTGAAAAAATACGGCCATCAGCCTCTATGAATGGTTGTCGGTAGTTAAGTTGAAGACTTAAATTCAGCTAGCTTTTTCAGTCTATAATTGTGTGGCCTCGGCAATTGCCATTAGTAACAATTGTTTTCAGTAACCTAGGGAACAAATAAAAGTGAATTTTCATAAAATACGGCGTTGAAAATCAAAATTCAGATTGTTTAAACTAGTGGCTCACACGGCCAGCATATAACAAACTACGTTGTAGGTGTGTATTCGGTTAATAGTAAATATAAGCCAAATCGAAATTCATTTTGGAATTTTGAAATTATAAAGTTACAAATTTTTGTTATTACAGTTCAAATTAGCCAGTCATAAAAGCAAACTCTGCAATCAATTTTAGTGTAGGTAGGTACCCCTATTCAAAGTGGCATTGACAGCTAAAAACCCACAGAAAATTGAATTAAGATTTAAAGTTGTTAATTAAAACCATAAAAGTGATTTTCTAAGGATCTAAGGGCCTTAAGAAAATTCACTGATCTTCCTTTTCAAGTGCTTATTAAGGTAAGCAGCCGTGTCATAAGTTTAGCAGTGAATTAAGTGCAGCTTTACGGAACCATAAAATCATTTTTTTATTTGCCATTATTTGACTGTGCATTATTGTGTATGTTATAATTTGTAATTCATTTGTGTAAGTTTGAACTAACCATAATTTTGTGTACCGTAGCTATAGATACGATCTGTCTTTAGTATCGATGGAAAACGGCTTCCAAATTGAGTAGTACCTATGTAGGTATATGAAATTTAGCAAGATACGCCCTTGACTTTTGGTTAGGCAAAAATAGTGCCAAAGACTTCAACCTAGACTTTATCAGTTATTAAAAATAGTGAGGAATATGAACCTCCGTCATTTCAGTACAATTTCTAAGTAGTGTTTCAAGTAAGTGTTTCAAAATCAAATAGGTTTATAACATATTAATTACAATTAAATATTTGTGCATGGACTACGAGTCCACACTGTTGTAATTTGTGCACTATTTTGATTGTGTGCACACCGTGTTCACTGTTTTAATTTACCCACATAGAGATAAGTGTGAACACTTGTATTTTATTCACTACGGTGAGTAGTTACGCATAGTTATTAACTATTAATTTAATTAAATTAAAGAATCCTTACAAGGACAAGTTACGGGCCTTTTGGACGTACTAGAAAGTCACGTGGACTTAGGAAATACGAAATTTTGGTAAGCAAAAAATACGGATTAGAATTCTTTTACTTTCGTCACTACATACTCCGAAATGACAGTAAAACTCCTACCGTTCCACGGTTTGAATCTCTGTAAGTCGAAATAAAATAAAAACACTTAATCCTTTTAGGCCAAATCACTTACAAAGTGAAATTTTAATTTGAATTCCAATAAAAAAATATTTGTGTACAAAAAATCACTGTCGTATGTATACACTGTTGAATTCTGTGTATGTATACAATTAAGTACATTTGTAATTAGAATTAAAATACTCGCTTTTTAGTTGTCTCACAGTGACACTGAAAATAAGTCACTTGTCGTGACCACCGTCCACGGACGCCAGGATAAGAGTAAATCTGAATTCAGAAGCGACTACGAACCCTCCCATTCGGGGAAGCAAAGTTCCTGCTGGAAACAAAAACCGATCGTTCTGTTTCCACTTTTATTTTACTAAGTAAAACGTATGGTTATTGGCCGTGAAAAATTAAATTGTCGAATTTAGTAAAAGTAGTTTAAACCACCAATCAGGGGTAAATAAAAATAAACAAAGTTACCCACGAGAATAAAATAGAAAAACGCGCAAGCAAATAGTGTTGTAATAGTAGATGGTTCAAAATTTACGTAGGTAGGTAGCTACTACCACAATTTACATTAAAATTAAAGTAAAACTCAGGTATTTTTAAGAAAAATTCCAAATGCTAATTTTATAAGGTTTAGCATCAACAGACATTGTTTTTATGTTCCTTACATTTATTATTTTGATTTTATATCACATTTAAAAATGTTTATGATCTATATAGTCTAACTGGAACGTTGAATGATTGTTATATTATATTTAAGTTCTTACGATTAGATTTCAATAACAACCATTGTTATAATTCATTTAATAGTTAAATTAAGGATAAATCTAGAACGTTTTAGACAAAATAATCAGTAAAGGTACAACTGGCAACCAACTTATTCCTCCAATTTATTATAATTACAAGATACAGTACTGACTTAACTTACTAGTCATTATTATGTTACCGGTTGACGTTCACAACACGTTGTGAAGATCACTCTCTCACTGACTGCGGTGCAGTGTGCACGTTGCCTGAGCTGTGCTCTTGTAATTTTTACATGTGCTTTGGTTCCTGGCTACCTAAAGCTAAGGTTGTATGGATTTAGCCCATCTGTAAGGCAGTTGGGTACCTGGCGCCTTAAATGTCACGGCGGGAAGCCCATCTGTACGCTGTATTTTGGTGGTTGCTGTTGCTGCTGTGCTGTATTTTTTTTGGTTCTACTCTGGATTTTGAAACAGTTTTTCAAGTTTTCAAGATTAGGAATTACGTCGATTTTAACTACAACTAATTGTATAGGTTTATTCGGTTTCTGCTTTTATTTGTGTGACTGGTGTTGTATTATTGTGTTAACTTGTAGTGTTGTAGTAGTGGGAAAGTAGAGAAGTAAGTTCTAATTTATTTTTTAGTTATACATTGTACTTTTTTATCAGGAAGTAGTAGGAGGCTGTACCTATCATCATAGAATCTTATGGCTACGATCGTATAACTTATGCTGTAAGTGGCAGTCTTTTAGAGCGTCTCCCTGGTTTGGGGCGGCAATCTAGGGTAAAGAGTGTTGAGTTCAAATCCACGCTAAGGCAATCGGGGTGAGCCAACTGCTACTGCTACTTTTTTGCTTCCTTCTTCGTCTTTTCTTTTTACTGTCTTCATAAAACAGTTGGCTCATCTCAACTACCCCATTTTGCTTCAGTTTTTCAATTTTTTTGAATTGTTTTAAATTGTTTTAAATTTTTTCTGGTCTTTGTTGAGCTGGTTTAGGGTGAGGCAGAGTTAGATCATATTTCCGGCCTTAATTTGTATTCTTTATAATCATGGATTCCAAATGTAGAGTATGCGCAGTCAAGAGTTCTAGAAATAGGAAATAAGAGTTAATTTGCAGTAACTGTCAATCTATTTATCATAGAACCTGTATTTCTATGCCGCTTAATATATATAGATTGATGAATTTAATTGATTGGCAATGCTTGAACTGTAGATTTGATGCAAATGTATTAACTTGTGATCAGTGTGGCTGTGTAAATTCTGTATCTAGCTATAACATTAACAGTCATGGTGATAACCAATGTATTAGATGTTTGTTGCCCTGTCCTACTTTATCTAATTCTATTGATATTACTAGTGCTTTTCTTTTATGTGTGCCTACTAATATTAAAATCATTCAGGGTAATGAAAAATCCTTATTTTCAAAGCATTTCAAAGTGTTTTATCTAAATATAAATGAATTAAGTGCTGCTAAGGTGGAAAGTTAGAAACTTATTGTTGAGAGATATGCTTTTGATGCTATATGTATAACTGAAACTAAGCTCACTTCAGCTTCACCAGATGGGCTTATTTGTATACAAGGTTACATATTGAATAGAGTAAATAGGACAACTAGTCTTGGTGGAGGCATTGCCATATATGTAAAGGAATGTGTAAGCTTTGTGTTCTTATCTAATGAGGAAATTGGTTGCAATGAAAGTATTGATGGTCTGGAAATAATGAACATAAAAGTAAATTTACCTTCCATAAAACCAATAATATTGTCTGTAATCTATAAGCCACCTGTTGTTGGTAAATCTGATTTTATTGGGTGTTTTGAGCATTATGTAGCCTGTCTTCGTAAATTAGGGTTTGAAAACGTTATTACTAGTAATATTAATATTAATGCAAATGGTAAAGACCCTGTAAGTAAAAGACTGTTGAATGTGGCGCGGAACCTGGGCTTAACCCAACTTATCAATCAACCGACTAGAAAAACTGGATACTAGTTCGCTAATTGATCATGTATGTATCGAACTCTGCTAAGTATTATTATTATTATTATTATTATGTGACAGGGGTTTGGCCCCAAAGAGACCAACGCCGCCAAGGCCTTTATAATTATGACCTATTGCAGACTCCCCCTCAAAAATAGCAGAAAGACAAAGATCAAGCCGCAAGCCTCCCAGTAGAGCGCGAGAACGCAACTAACTGAGGGACCGACGCCTGACCCAACATATCCAATGATATAAGACACCCCTTAAGATAGAGGTTCCTCACAAGTACAAAGGCAGGGCACACAGTCAAATAGTGAATTGGTGTATCATCCTCCTCCCCACAGTGCAAGCACGTAGAGGAGTCCAACACTCCAACCCTCCATCCGTAAGCTCCCAAGCCCCATGTCCCGTCAGTAGCCCAATCAGCCATCTTAACTGATCTCTAAGATAACAAACCAACGACGCATTGCCGTAAAGTGGTGCCGATATTCAGAGCTTGGCCTGCCCACAGTTGCGCAGTCCAGTCCATTGTCTTTCATGCTCATGTCTAGCTGATTGCGCAATTGCGCAGTGGACCGCGGAGAGTCGTACTGGAACAATTGGTCTTTGACCAAATTGCCTACCGCAACTCCTATCATGCAAAGCCTTTGCCAGCCTATGCGCCTCCTCATTACCCCCGAAACCCGAGTCCGCAGGGATCCATACTAACACAACCTCACAACCCCTCTCAGCGAGTCTGTTAAGGTTGAAGTGACAGTCCCACACGACACTCCTGACAGTGTAAGGCGTGGACAGTGCTCGCAAAAAACTCTGACTGTCGCTGAATACTCTGACCGGAAAATCCTTAGTGCCATTCTCTAGCAGCCAATGGGCCGCCAAGGAGATACCAAGGGTCTCACACTGGAATACAGAAGCATACACACAAAGATACACGGACAAAGCCATAAGGGTTACTTCCTGGTTTCTGTCCTCAATCACAACTCCACAGCCGGCATTATGACCATCGCGTAAGCCGTCAGTGAAGCAAACCATTCCACCCCTTAAAAGGGATAGGTCACAAGCCCAATTCACTCGCGACCTTAGTTCAACAGTAAACCTCCTATCTTCCAGGCTCTTATACGTCCAGTCCACTGGCATCTGAAGAATAGGGACAAAAGAGCCTCACCTCTCACAAATCACAATATGACTCGTTGAACCTCCAAACAAACGATTTTTTGTCCACAAATCCCTTGTTTTCAGCCTATGCATAGACCTAACACCTACTGCCTTTAGACAGATGTCCAGAGGCATGAGGCCGATAAGACACTCCATCGCCGCCCTAGGCGTCGATCGAAGCCCACCGGTAATCATAAGGCACGCTTGATGCTGTACCCTACCCAATAAACTAACATACGAGCATTTCTCATGTGCAGGAGCCCAAGCCACAACCCCATACTCCATCACTGGACGGACAAGGGCAGTATAAGTCCATCTCGCCACGGTGGGTAGACCCCATTTCCTACCGACCATGCGTTTGCATCTAGCCAAGGTCTTCCGAGACTTGCTCTCAACTGACTTGCAGTGTGGCATCCAGGTCAAGTGCTTGTCCAGTACAACGCCTAAGTACCTAACTGTTCGCCGGATCTCCAGGCTTACTCCCCTGTATCTGCTAAGTATAGTGACTATGGGGTAATTAAGATAGGTGTATCTGATCATTATGGGGTTTTCTGTATTCGTAGGATGTTGAAACGTCATTATGTATCTAAAGTAATTACAGTGCGTCACTATAAGAATACTGACTGGAACGTTGTAGTTACTGAATTGTCCATGATCCCATTGTCAACTATGTTAATATTTGATGATTTTAATGATATTCTGAATTTCTTTAAATTAGCCTTAAATGAAATTGTAAACGAGCACGCATCGAGTAATTCAAGGCTTATCAGTAAAAAAGTATCTCCATGGTTAAATGCTGAGTTGAAGCGGAAAATGCAATTAAGGGATTTAAAGAAGGTTCAGAGTATTAAATATGTTAATAATTCAATGTACTTAGAATACAAGCAGTTAAAAAATGAGATTAATATTGAGATAGCTCGTGCAAAGCATGAGCATTTAAAAACTCAATTGTCTGAAATACCTAACTCTAGCAATATTTAGAGTGTTTAATAGACTTATTGGAAACTCGCACTCAAAGCATGCTATTTCTGAACTATATTGTAATAGTAAGTTGGAAACTAAGAAACATGTCATGGCGGCTCAGCTTGCTAAGTCCTTTGTAGTTACTAATTCAAATAATAATAACTTGGATAATTTTTATAATAATATATATAAGAGTGGTCTATAGGTACCTTTTACTAAAATTGATGTTCGTTCGGCATTTTCTAGAATTAGGACAAAGAATAATGTAAATTGTAATGACATATCCTACTCAACGTTTGCAGTAATGATTTAAAGCATGCAATAGTGTATAGATTCAGTGAGTCAATGATTTAATGCAAATGGTCTAAAAATTGATGTACTGAGAACAAAATTAATGTTATTACACAAAGTTCAGGATAGAAGTGTACCTGAACGAGACATTGTAAAATTGTGCTGTGATGGTTAGGACAATGAACGTGTGTACACATTTAAATATTTGGGTGTTATAATTGATAGTAATTCACAATTTACTAAGCATTTTGACTATGTAAAAAATCGAGTAAACAGCAATTGGTATTAAATCTAACCTTAAGCGATATTTAAATTTAAGGACATTTACTGAAATGATTAATGCTTATGTCTTATCAATTGTGGATTATTGTCCTTTAATATGGGGTTCGCAAAAAAGTGCAGCCCTTCAGAGCATCCAAAAAAAATTGAATAGAGCTATACTTAGTTTTAGTAATTTTGAAGTCAAGTGTATTGAAGAAGCTGATTTGCTTGAGCTGTGTAATATTCTTTCAATTTCTGAGAGAATAAAGTCTGATGCCCTTGTGTTTGCATAAAAGGTATTGAAGTATACTTCTAGTGTAGTTTACTTAAGTACATTCATAATACTCAAGAAGTCTAGCCAGGGGACTAGGATGAGTAATAAATTTATGCTTAAGGGATTTAAATTTCGTAGTGAGTTTTTCAAGAATTCACCTATTTATAGAATTGTAAGTGAATAGAATAAATTACCTTGGAATATTAAATGTACTGTAAGTGAGGATACTAATAAATTAGAATTATGTCATTTGGGTTCTTCTAAGGCTAATCTGCGTAAAATGTACGTCAATAATCGTGTGCTTAGATTATTTTCTCTTTATAACTCACCATGAATCGTATGACATCAGTGGTTTGATTTTCTGGTAACTGGTATAATATGTAATATGGCCTGATGATTTTTAAGTCAATATTTTTAATTTTAGTTTTAATTAATGCTACTTATATTCTTGTGTCTGTTTTTGGAAATCAGTATATATATTGCAAAATATGACACGTTAATAAAATTAAACTCAAACTCTAAGGATTTATTTTGCTGACTTTTTGTTTTTGATTGACTAACATAAGGTACGTATTCACAAAAACGGAAATATAAATAATTAACAAGTTAAAAGAGACTTACCGTCAGGAAAGTTGAACTTTGACTGTAATTATATGAGTACAATGAGGTCCAGAAGTAGAACGAAATATTACAAGTTGTAGTATCCTACCATCACGACGAGCAGAGTCGAGGCGCGCCATGAATTCAAAGAAACGTATAGACTGCAAGTCGAATCTTGCAGTCTTGTACGTTTATTCAAATTCCTATTCCCTACCATAGTCGTCTCTACGTTAGAGTGCCAGTAATTGAAAGAAAAAATGATTTTTTAATGAAAAATGCAATAGGGAAGGGAGAGGTGGGATCGTTCTACTTCTGGACCTCATTGTACTCATATAATTACAGTCAAAGTTCAACTTTCCTGACGGTCAGTCTCCTTTAACTTGTTAATTATATTTCGTACTATCAGTCCATCCGTAGAACGAAATATTACAAATTGTAGATGTTTAAAGTTGATTAAAAAATCATACGTGAGGTTTACTCATGATTATTTATTATGAAAATACAGCCAACACAAAATTATCTTCCGGAATAACATTTCGGTTATAGAAATTTGCAAACGTCATTGAATGAGATCTCCAACCAGCGCGACTATAAATCAAATCAGCATTAACACCCGCATTATATGTTTTTGATGTCGATGCATGACGAAAGCTGTGACCCTTAAACACTTCCGTATTAACATTAGCGTAACCTAAACCTTCCTTGAGCCATCGACTTATCGTTTGATTTGTAACCTTAGCATATGGTCTTTCCAAACTTGAGAATAAATTATCTGAATTTCTGTACACAGAAGTCTTTTGTAAATAACAATTTAAACATTAACAACGCATACACTAGGGTCCAATGGGTAGGGTAACAGTTTTAACAATGGTTGCTCCCTACCTGGTCTTGATGTTTTAATCAGATTCGGAATTTTAATAGCAATACTATCATTATCAAATATAATATTAGAAATACAAATTGAATTAAGAGTCTGCACACGCTGTGCAGTTACAAGAGCTAACAAAAAAACCAGTTTAACCGACAAAAGTTTTGTTGACAATTCCTCATTTACGGGCCATTTACGAAATAAGTTTAACATAACAATAGGATCCCAAGTATAGTTATACCTTGGTTTTGGAGATCGAAGGCGTGCAACGCCCTTTACAAATTGTTGAACTTTAGGGTGATCACCAACAGTAAACCCATTAATGAGAGACAATAAAAAAGACAATGCTGATCTGCATGTATTGACACTGCTGTAACCTACACCTGACTGATATATTAGGCTTACAAAATTCTAGCACATGGTTTGAATTAGAATCTTTATAATTATATTTATTTACAGCACAATAAGACAACCACTTATTTAAATACACTTTATACTGTTTTTGTGTAGAAATTGCACAAGAGGCTATAATAACGTCGACAAGATTTTTGGAGAACCCTTCTTCGACCAAGGATCTCCTGATAATATCGCAATGGCCAGTTTCAATGTCCCTTGCAAGGGGTGTTTCCTGTTATCATAAGGAAGTTTTAATAAGTCATTGATAGGGCCAACAATTAACATGTTTGATGTGCATAATTGCATAAGCCTTGGAAACCAAGGCTGTGATGGCCAATATGGTACTACCATCATTCCGCTACACTCACCAGTGACTATCTTTCTCAACACTCTACTAATTAAGCAAAATGGGGGGAAACAATAAAATTTTAATTTTGACCAAGAAATTGTAAACGCATCAATAAACTCTGCTCCTGGATCAGGTTTCCAAGCCGCAAAATCTTGGCACTGAGTAGTAAGGTTAGTTGCAAATAAATCAACTTCGGGGTAGAAGTTTAATGCAAAACATACTTTCTTATAATATACTCTATTAAATTGCCAATCTGTCTCATCTAACGCTGCTCTGGATTCCTGATCAGCAATATAATTGTCCGCACTTTTGATGTATGATGCACGGATCCAAATATTTCTACTTTCACATAATCTTTAAATATTTTTAGCTACCTCGTGAAGTGCCGGGGCACCACATCCACCAAAGCGATTAATGTAAGATATAGCTACCGTACTATCTATTCTGAGCATTACCGATTTACTATCTAAACTTTCTTGAAATGTTTGTAGCGCATTGTATACTGCAATTAATTCTAACTGATTTATATGAAAATCTCGTTGCAAAACTGTCCAAAATCCTCAACTTCTTTTATTATTGAAGCTGGCTCCTCAACCTGACAATGACGCATCTGTAAATATTTCAAAATCAAAACTGTCTCCTCTTATCTTGTTTTTTGCCTGTTTAATATTATTCATCCACCACACTACATCTAGTGCAATATTTGACAGATGCAGTGATGCGTCATAATTTCCTTTACTAGCAAATAAAGCCTGACTTTTTTCAAACTCAAGTTGCCGTGTATACAACATACCAAACCGTACAGCCGGAGATGCTGCAACCAACGTACCTATCAACTCCGCAATACTCTGTATCTTACACAATTCCCTCTTTTCTACCAGTTGACACAAATCTGTAATCTTTTTTTTTTAGATTCTGGAAGACTTAGTGTCATTTCAAATGAATAAAAACATAACCTAAATATTTTATAATTTGACCAGGACATAATTTTGACCTTTCACGATTTAACAGAAACCCTAAATATTCAAAAATTGAAATAGAATAATTGACGCTACTCTGACAATCAGACTTGGTGTTTCCTCCTAACCAAATGTCATCGATAAATATTACGGATATTATGCCACAATTTCTTAAATGAGTAATAGGAACTTTCATTAACTTTGTAAATGCCCATAGGGCAGACGACAATCCAAATGGAAGACATATATATTCATATAGTTGTCCTTGGAATCTGAACCGTAAATACTTTCTACTGCTCTTGTGAACAGACACAAAATGGTATGCGTCCCTCAAATCTACTGTTGCCATAAACATGTTTGTAGTTACTAAATTACTAACACTACAGTAGTCCTCCATTTTAATTTGCCTAAATACCACAAACTCGTTTAGTTTCTTTAAATTAATAATAAGACGTAGGCTACCGTCCGACTTAGGTACTGTAAATATACGGGATACGAATTGTCCTTCACAGTTATCAACCTTAATAATTGCACCAATTTTTCCCAATTTATATATACAAATGCCAATTCCTTTACATTCTTCCTTCGTGTACATATAGTTTGGTTCAATAACTTGAAATGGAGTATCTACAAATTCTATTTTATAACCTTTAATGCAACTAAGAACCCATTGATCTGATGTAAAATTTTGCCACAGCTTATAATAAAATCTTAATTGACCAGCGTACAGACTTACAGGAATTATTTCGGTGGCTTGAATGTTTTCCGTTTGTCTTGAAACGACCGGCTGTACTGTGGACGGAAACTGGACGGCCGGAACTGCGTCTGTCCCCTCCCCAAGTTTAAAGCCTGTCCATAACGAGGTTTTTTGGGTTGGTAGTTACCACGGTCAAAGTTATTTCCTTCAAAAGGTCCTCGAGGTTAATATCCTCTTTTTAAATAACTAGTTGATCCAGTCTGCACTAATCGTGACGTAGCCTTAGCAGTCTTTATTTCCAGCTCTAGGTTATCCCCGAATAACATCTCAGTAATGGGCACACGTGAAGAACACAGCACACCTAAATCCCCGAGTCGAGGTTTCAATTCAACTCGCCGCTTCATGTTCAGATCCTTCTGAGCTGCTCCTAGACTTGTGGCTGAGTCCATGATAAAAGAAAACAAGTCTTTTGTAAGTTCTTTTGGCATACTTAGTGGAGAAGTCAATACTGAATGCCGAATAGCAGCAGCCATTCTAGCGTGAGCAACGAGAGACCAACTTATAAGCTGTTGAGTGTATTGAAGTTGCTCATCTTTAGTTCGAGATGTCGGATTAAGTCTTGACCAGATTTCCGGATTAATTCGAGAAGCCCCAAGAAGCTTTGCATTTATTGGGACTTGATACTGATCTTTTAGTTTTTTCAGTAATTCCGGCTTAACATCCTTAAGCGAAAGCCGATTGAACGAGGTGGCAACTTCGTCGGGTGAAGCAGCTCCATACTCGGGCGGATCTTCGGTTGAATTAAGCAGTTCGTCTATATTAGCTTGAAGTTCCGGATCATCAACGTCTGCATCGGCAACGTCTCTATTAACATCATAGAGACTGTCAAACAAATTATCAACAAGGTCGTTATCTGAATCAGAGTCACTTCTGTCGTCTTCTTCCACTTGAATTATTTCATGAGTCGCTCGTGACTGAGATCGCATGTTACCAAGTTGTGCTGTAAGCTGTGTGACTGCAGCTGATAACTGAGTAATGGACTCACCTACAAGTAGTAATTACCAATAATAATAATGAGTATACATACTTCGTATGTAAATGCACACGCTTACGTACGTTCCACGCCGTAGAGACTTCGCGTTAATAATTACTTGGAAATTAATTTTTTAATATTTACAATTAATACTCACGTTGACAATTTACTTGGGTAGTAATCTCAGAGAGAGCTGTATTTGGAATAGATTCCACCTCAGCATCAGTCTTACTCGCACTTGTCAGTGACTGTCGGGTCAACCTCTTATTTGTGTCAGCTTGACGTACTTTAGAACGGTTGATAGAAATAGCCGGATCCAGTTGAGGAGGTAAATCGTCACTAAGTAAATTGGCTGCCATTCTAGATTATTATTAAAATGATGACAAATTAATTACGAGATCAATACTACGTACTGCTCTGTGAGTGACTGTAAATTAATCGCTGCACGATCACACTCCTCATATTTCAAAACGAAACTTAACTGAAACAATACAGCTACGCTGTATATGCTTTGAAATACAAACTATTCTCTTTCCAATAGAAATCACTTTCAAAAACCATATAATTAGTTTTAAATTGAATAATTCACTGAGCGTTCTGAAATAATTTCAGCAGATTATTAATCCGTCCCCCTATAATAAAAACTAAAGACGACAGAAAATAAAATATTACTTACGCATTATGGGAAGTAGAAGTGGATGGAATTGACGCCGCCATTTTGTGTATGAAGAACAGCACCACGTCCTCCAGTCGACTATTCCGCTCGGCATAAAAGAAAGAACTGGCACTCTAACGTAGGGACGACTATGGTAGGGAATAGGAATTTGAATAAACGTACAAGACTGCAGGATTCGACTTGCAGTCTATACGTTTCTTTGAATTCATGGCGCGCCTCGACTCTGCTCGTCGTGATGGAAGGATACTACAATTTGTAATATTTTGTTCTACGGATGGACCGATAGTACGAAATATAATTGCTTGTGCTTATAAAGCTTACTTCTGGTAATCAAAATTTGGTAGCTGTTGCGCGAAATAAATGTACCCTCGTCCTCATTCACACGGCAAAAGCCTAATTTTACCCACCATCATACAAAATAAAATTAATTCTTTAAATAATTTATTCTACAAATAAATACAAATACTACGATCGTATCAATTTCATAAATTCAGTAAAGTTAGTTGAATATTGTGCAAATTTCTAAATTGTTTTTCGAAGGTTGAATCCAAGGCCTGATCAATTTCAAAGTGTTGATCAGACTTGAATTAAAATAAAGCATAAACGGATTCGGTTCTCTAACAAGAAAACGCATCTGGTTCACGTTAGCTAACGTCAACGTGATCATTGCTTTAGTATACAAGTCAAAATAAAATTGGTAGTTAAGTACTACACTGTTAGGTATTCCTACATATTTTATAAAATAAAATCTATCAACTCTTACGCAAAGACTTGAAAGTTAGGCATCCATCTTCAATATTCCCACGAGGAAGATACTACGCTGTACTTTATAACTACAGTAACTTGATAAAATACATTGGGTTCATTAAATAATTTATAGAAAATACAGTATTTACACTTAAATAAAAATAGATAAAATATTGTCACTTCATAGTGCACCATAGGTCTACATAAAACGACATACGCTAAATATACTGATACTTTAGAAAATCCAAAATACTTCATTTTTGAATTTTAATATTGCATCAAAACTACAAATAACTGTAAGCCCTGTGTATTAACTACAAGTTCATCACAATCAGGGACATTTGGGATCTAAGGGTCCGCTACACTTAATTAAATAATTTCATATTTCCAAAAATTCTACAAAATCAAGAATTAGGGACGTTACGTACATTCATCATCTAAAATTTACAAATCCACTTATATCTCAACAAAATACTGTATGTATGTATGTATGTATTGAGTATTGTGTTTTGAGGCCTAGGCCTATACACACTCGGTACAATTTACTGTTACAGGTTACCACCGAGATACACTATTGCAGTGCACTCTTCGGGTTCGCTGAATGTAATTGTCTATACTTTATTAAATTTACTTGGGAAGTCATACCTATTGATAAAGGTATTTGTTATTAACCGCTCTGTTAGAGGTGCGAGATTTAGCTCTAGCCAAGGAGACACTGAAAACTGTTTAAAGGCCGTGAGAATCAGAGTATCTTAATTACCAGTCCAGTACCAATAGAACAGGCAGGGAAGACTCATGTTCCCCTTCACCATTTAAGTATAGAGAATATAATCTAATGGGACGACCTCTACGTTGGCTCTGTATTACTAGAGGGAGAATATAATACAGGGGAATCGAACCGACACACCATGACGTCGAGTATTTGAGCCAACATTTACAATATGCCATTAAGGTCCAGCTCCGTTTATATTTACCGAGTCAGAATAGGATCGGCTACGGATAACTGTGAAACCACTCATTATCGAGCATGACCGGTCGGGCCGGCCCCGACTGTATTTTTCTTCCTCCTGTAACAGGCGGCTACATAGAGAGACAGTAAAAAATATTCTCTGCAAAGTACATGTGGATTAGGAAATCATCCCTGTCGCCGAGGTTTGATCTCCGTATCTCTGCACACTCCGTAGTTTCACGAGCCCACATGTCCCCCCATCTTAACAAAATACTACTATCATGTTACAAAGACTGAGTACAGTGGAACCTGACGTTCGATCAGTTCAGACAGGAACTATAGATAGGGATTTATATCAAAGTAGAAATAAAACAGTCACTACTTCTTTAGAAAGTTTGGAAGTGGATAAAGAAAAATCCACTAGTATAGAGATAAAATATGAGCTCCATCAAATTGTAAAGACACACTCTTTACATATCCACAAGAAAATATAACTCACTTTATTAGAGGAAACAAAACCCCACCACGTGAGATAAGAAGACAATTCCCTTACCAAAACATAAATTAAATAAAAATACACTAACCAATTGAAAACATTTTTGAGACTTTAGAAACTCCATCGCTGGGGGATATAAAAAGGCAAAACACTCACCTTTGTCAATTTGGACTATTAGAAAAACACATGAACCTACAGACTCCCTATTGGAAGAGGTACGTATTATAGCTACTACTGCTATGTCTTCAAATGCTGAAAGGGAATTTTATTATTATAAGTTACGACTTTTCGCGATTTATCCACTACGATTAAAAACTCAAAAATAAAAAGCAGTGAAAATATCCACTGACAAGAGAGATTATACTGGATATATCGTAACAGAACCAAATTTTAATTTATACAATAAAACAGGAGTTATGGTCCTGCCTGAACAGGTTAGCAACATTCACAACAGTATAAGAATAGCAACATTAATTATTACAGAGGATGCTTGTATTAAATTGAAAACTCAAGGTTGTCTTTCAACGTATAAGACAATACCTGCACCAGTGCAATTAAAAGCTGCACAGATCCATGTGAAGGATCTGTCCAACTAGTGACAATCCAAAATCCGGAAGTCCCTCCACCTGATCAAGTAACAGGTTCTTAAGCATTAACAGATGCTGAATGGGAAATGTTCCCAGTATTTGTAGGTTAAGATGCAGCTCAGAAGCTGGAAATCAGGCAGGTATTATCACAATATTATATTATTAGGTATTTGAATGGAAACAAGAAGATTTCCACACGTCTATCATCGGTCCTATAACTAAGAAGACTGTGTATGCAACAGTAGAATTAATAGACGATACCCCTATAGTATTGGCAGCAGCTAATATGTATAATTTATTTAAAGTAGTATGTAGGGATGATACCGACGATTGACTAATGAAAAAACTTATAGGGCCATGTCATTCAAATTATGTTTCACGACAAATGGTCGTCAAGAAGGGCATCAACGGATGAAGAGCAGTAATAGATTATTGGGAATTGAATAAGCGCGTAAAACCAATAAATGCACCCGTTCCACCAGTACAGGATGCCTTTGCAAAACTTAACGGCTGCAAATACTTTTGCACCATGGATATGGCGCCATCATATCAACAAATTGCACTTCATAAGAATAGTCGTAATTTCTTAGCGTATATTAATCATTGTGGCACTTTCAGACCACTATGACTTCCGTTTGGTTATAAAAATAGTGTCAGCATTTTTCAATCAGTAATGAATAAACTGTGGCATCATTACAGTCAAAAATGGGCTTTTATCTACGTCGATGATAATGGTTTTGGCGGCGCTGCATTCGCCGAAATGATTCATAGATTAGAGTTAGTATTATAGTTATGTATGCAGGCCAATATTAAATTAAAACCTAAATGTCATATTAGACATCCCTCAATTATATTTTTGGGTCACAGGATTAGTGCAGAAGGTATATTTATAGATAGTGACAAAGTATATACAATCCTTACATTCCCTGATCCAACCAATACTACGGTAGTACGCCGTATTATAGGAATTACGAATTTCTTCAGGCGCATGATTTAGGGTCGCCCGCCAAGAAACTACCCTGGTCAAGAGTCTCAGGTAAAATTAAGATTAATAAAAATTGTCGAACGTACTCGTCAGAACAAGGAATTTATTCAGGATTGTGAAAATCTGAAATATAATTAAGATAATTTAAAAGAACTCCAAATGAGAGACATACAGGTATTTCAAGTCATGAAATCTGTGATGGAAGAAAGAACAAATAAATATGAAGTATTAAATCAATATAGAAGAAACTATTCTTTAAATGATAAGGGAAAGTTAGAAAAACTATCAGATAAACCCCAAGGTAAACTTTGAGTGAAAGTTTTACCTCAGAAATTAGCTATACATTTTATTACATACCTGCATCATAAATCACATTTAAGACATGAAAAGATATATGCAGCACTAATGGAAAATTATACATTCTTTTCTATGAGTAGGTTAGGGGGAGACCATCTAGCGGCAAAGGGAGAACATCTCAATTTTTAGAGCTACCAATTTATTTCATGAGATTTTTCTTATTTTCAAATTTTTAATAATCACATTTTAATTTTCGACTTCTTTTAACTTTTGATTGAATACTTAAGTACGAGTGCTTGTGGAAATCGATCAAAGTTAGACAATTTATACAGTAATTAGTCCTTTTTACATGTCATTAAAATTGTGCCACGCCGTTAGCTGCCGAGATCAAGAAAACACACTGAAAGCACATACGTAAGAAGAAACTCAAAACCTGATACTCAGCAGTATTAACAGCGGAGCAACTTTAAACAACTAAAGCTAAGTTCATTAAAATAATACGTAGGCTGAAGGCATACAATTTGTATTTTCTTGTATATAAGTGTTAAGATACTAGCAAAACATATATTTTAATAGGTCAAAAGGAAACGAATATTAGGACCTTCAACGTAACAGGATGTCAAACAAAAGCAAATCAAAATTACCTGCTGGACAGGAGCAACTAGCTGCGTACATCAATCAACAACTTACACTTCTTGGTCAACAAATTACTGAACAAGTTAGCACCAACATCACGACACAGTTTCAAAACTTCATAAAAGATATAAATACCAGATTCTTAACCCTCAAAAGTGAAATTGGCCCCAAAGTACAAGTCATAGAGGCGACAGTGAATAAAATTAAATTGAGGCAAGATATTGAAGCGAAAGTATTTAAGGTCAATAACAGCGAGCTAGAAGAAAGAGTCCAACGAGCCGAGCTGAAATTCGAAGAAATCGAGAACCTTAATAGAAGCAAAGAAATCCTAATAACAGGCCTACCCGTCGTTCACTCCCCATCAATGGATGCTTATTCAGTTCTAAAAAAAGCTCTAAATATCTCTAGTGTACACATTATCAAAGCAAAACGAATCAACAATACAGTTGAAAACAAACCTTCACTCTTATTCGTCCAGCTAGCTGAAAAACATGAAGTTACAACAGTGCTTAAAATAAAGTCAAGACTGAAGGAATCACTTCCATATGTTCACATTCAACCGTGCCGAAGTAAGAAAGAACAAGAAATTTACATACATTTAACCAACCAGTATTGGATTAAAAAGCAAGACCCCTCAATCAGCAGTGTTAAATACTTTGATAGTTTTTCATTTGAAGCCGATGGTGTCAGATACATGAGTGATGGTGAAAAGTTATCAGTGGTCAAATAATGAGTAATACTAAACCCCATAGTAATCCAATTAATCACATTTACTATTAAGTTAATATATCATCTGATGTGATACATGAGCTATCATTAATTATATATTATAAAATGTTAACAGTAATAAGATAACAGACAAACAAGACAACAAAATATAGTTCTATTATTAGTACGATGCTCATTAACGGCTTGCCTACAAATTACATCAAGGCGCTTGTGTACGGAAATCATAGTGACTTAAATGTGAAATAATATGAATAACATTGAGGTTGGTGCCAACTTGAGTATCAATTTTTGTGTATTAAGCATGCAATCAGGAAGCCCTAATGTGTTAAACTAGTTTATCCTGGATACAAGGTAAATAAAAAAGACAAGATGTTGAATATCAAAATGTTATTGGTCTGAACTCGTTTGTAAGTATAAGTCAACTGTCAAAATTGTAAACTAAATTCAAATAAGCTGAAATCTGTGTAAAGTTTAAATTATATAAGTTGGAGGACAGCTCTTTAACTTAAATTAATGTAAGAAGAAATATTTAAAAAAACATTTAAGACTTCCACTACGAGGTGAATTTAGTCATAGAATCCCTAAGCTTAGATGGTTTAAATATAAATTGTTAAAAAACCAAGAATGTAAACCATATACTTTGATTTGTGTGTGGGCTTAGGCCCGTATATGCAATAAATCTATACTACTACTACTATGAGTAGGTTAGTGATGGAAGTCATACGAGGCTGTGATACATGTCAACGTTTTAATATAAGTAAAAGAAAAAACTCTCGTCCACTACACGTAATTATGACGCAACAGTTCCCATTTGCAAAAGTATAGGCAGATTATTATAAGCCATTTAATTTGGCTTGTAAAATAAACCAATATATACTTGCGGTAATTGATCAGTGCACACGTTAACTTCACCTTTTTCCAACCACGGGTCCGACTGTGGCAGAGACGATACATTGTCTTACACCCCTTGTTAGAGACCATGGTATTTGCGGAATTGTCTCTGATAATGGTGCAACTTTTACTGAAGCTGCTTATCAAGAATTTTGCGACACGTACGGCGTGGCCGCCATCCGTACTTCGGCTTGGCATCCTTCTTCAAATTCAATAATAAAAAGATCAAACTCTACGTTTGGTAGCATATTAAAAAAGCTCAAACACGACTATCAGCTTAGTTGGAATAATTTATTACCCCAGGTCCAAAATAAATATAACTGCTAAACACTCTAGCACAGGTTTCTCACCATATTTTCTTTGGCATGGAAAATCGTTAGCATGGGATTTTAATCTTAAAATTGATGATACTAAATTTCCATCTAAAAAGGAGGACATCTAAAATCAGCAGGTTTGAATGGATGAATAATTTAAATATAGAATGCATGCACATCAAAATTTATGTAAAAATCAGTTAAAACGTAAATTAGATTTTGACAAGCGTCACCCTCATATAAAATTTCACATAGGTAATTTAGTTCTTAAGCTTAATTACATACGAAATCAGGGTACTCCCACCAATATTATGGCCAGGTATTCCGGCCCCTACAGAATTTATGGTTTTTTAGCAAATAAACTCGTACATTTTCTGTGTGACACCGAAATTGAGCCCAAAACATCGACAACTTCATCAATATTAAACATGGTTCACGGACATAATCTAAAGACATATTATACGCCCATAGAACCTTCGGAATTAGTCGAGGACGTCGACTAGGATAGAGATTATTTGAATCGCATGGTTTCGACCCTAGATGACCATTTTTTTAGTCTCGAGCCCAAACTCGACCCCACAGAAACAAATTTAGGGGAACAAACTACTTATTATAGGGACGTTGTTCCCCAAGGTGTTTATAATATATCATCTTTCCAGTTGCCTGCGTTTAACTTGGTTCAGGACGCTCCACATAAAATGGATGACAGGAAAACCATATATGAACCCACAGCGCTCAGTATAGTTAGTAAAAATGATTCCCATGATTCTTAGGACCTTAGGACACGTCTTAGGGTCAGTTTAATTCCGACAGGGAATCCAACCCCCCTAGGGGGAGAAGGGGATGGTGAGTTGGATAACTCTGTAATAATCTTTGACGAAAATTTGGTTAGCAAACCTAGAAATTTCCCACGAAACAGTCCTATGGGACACTTGACCGCATTTATTGACGTAAGAGATACGTTTTTATCGCCAAGACAGAATCAGCCTCCCTGCCAAGAAAAATACGGACACCCCGTAAAAATCCGGTGACAGAAATGTCCCCACGATGTGTCCTTACGAGGACGACCAGTAGAACCAGCATCGCGAATAGGCCAGTTACGACGCCCAACTATCGTCACACAGACGAATGTCCTGGAAAGTCAGGACGAAATTCCTTCGACCTCAACGGTTTAGCCTGAAAATCAACAGGTTGAGCTTAGAACAAATAGAATACCACAAACTAGTACAAGATATCCGTCACAATTATATACAAAAAGTTTTGGAGTGATAAAGAACCACGAAAATGAAACTAATCAAGACGAGATTGATAAAATCCGGAATGAGATAAAATAATTGCAAAATTATCTACAGAGAATTATTGATAGTAAAAATCAGGATTAAAATGTTGATCTTCGTTAAAATGACTGCATAAGATACGTCTTATGATCTCTGTACAATTTAGAGTATATATAGGTTACAAGACACGTCCCTGGCCACGGCCTATGAATTTTGATACATTAAAAGTATTCTTTTAAGTACATGACATTACGGGTTAAAATTTTCATTAATAAAAATGTTAATTATTAGTGAGAGTAGATTTTTTATTTTTCGTTTTCTTCTTTCCTTTTCAACATAAAAAATTACAAAATATCGTTTCTACAAGAAAATGAACTGACAGAGATTTTTGCGCGACGATCTCTCCTGCTAGAACTCGTACTATTGTGTATTGACGATGACTCGTATATTTACGAGTCCGAACTACCAGAGTTAAGTATTAGGCCTGCGGATTTTAGCCCGGCAGTGAGTTCAAGGCTATCAAAAAATACTAAGCTCATAAAAGTCCCTCAGGAAAGTCCTGAGCGTCATATCTCTATAAATATCGCAGCTAGAGACATCTGCAATTTATCTTCTTCGATAAATTGAAACTGCGTGAAAACTTCTCCACAGACTAAAAACGACTCTCGCCGAGTTACCAAGCGCCTACAAGTGAAAACCTCAGTGAAAAACACGCGTTTGAAAGTCTTTAACAGGACTCGGCCAAATCTACTTGATCTAGTCGTTGGAAGTCTCACGAGACCTTCCAGAAAAGTCCCCATTAAAATCAGCCATCAAGTAATTTTTCATCAGATAGTTCTGATTCTTTGTTGTAGTAAAAATTAGATTATATTTCGGATACTTTCACAAAATTTTATACATTTTTTTGATATATATATATATGTAGTTAGATTTTTCACGTGATCTCAAGTTAAATGACAATATAAAATAATAATTATTATTATAGACACGTATATTAGCAACATACAAAACATGTATGCTGCCGAAATTAAAAAAAAGAATTTTGATAACCATTTAATGCAATATAATAATGACAAGAAAAAATTATCTTACTAGATAAAATACCTGTTAAAGCTAGATATTGCCCGATGACTGAGTCAAAAGTTAAAGTACAATTTCAGTCCAGTAAAAAGTACAAAATGAATCAATAATAAATCATACAGGAACTTTTAACTATGAAACAGTGTGTGTCTCTTTTTCAGCATAAAAATTTCTTTAAGGTCTATTACTTGCACCGTTGCTCACATTTAAGATTATGAAGAAAAAGATGTTGGATTTGGACGATCATACTATTAGCAGTTTTTTTCCTATGGTGAGATGTTGGATTTACGTTTGAAACAATAAAAGATTTGGTCCAGAAGTCAAATTAAAAAAATTAAAAAGCTCAGCAAGAATACTTTTCTGTTTTGATGAGGACATCAAAAGTTTTAGTCCAGAAGTTTTGAGATAATAAAAATAATGACCAAAAAATATAAATATTGTATAGTTTATAAAATATAAAATTTTATTTATAAAATGTAAATCGTGAGTTGAAGCCAGAGAAGGACGGATATTTACCTATAAGCTCACAGACAAAAGTAGATCTTACGACTAAATAGTTAGTCGCTCGTATGTAATACATGGAGCGTACAGATGACGCCAAAAATGGCATAGTTCTCTTTTAGATGTAGTAAGTAGAGTCACAGGGAATATAATACTCCACACTATGGAGATGAGATTAGGAAATACAGCATGGGACGGAAGGATCTTCTACCCTTACGGACCATGATTAAACCAGTTAGTTGGACTCCGGCAAAGCAGATGGTACTCCTGAACTCGACCGTGCTACGGCAGAATTTTAGTTGCTTTGTGCAAACTATTAGGGACCCAAGCGGACCAATACGCCCCACGAGGGAAGTTGATACTTGTCGCTACGAGCGAACATTCAGGGAATCAAACGCTGACCCTTTGACCCTACAAGGGAAGCTATATTTGACGCCACGTGCGAATTAATTAGGGAACACACGGTGACCCAGGAAAGACGTTCTACAAGAAGTCTAAAATATATCCGTCCGGCTCTAAAATCAACCTACGAGGTGAGTAAATATTTTGTGAAAATATAATCTGAATCGCACGGCGACAGAAAGGGAAATTACCCAGAAAGAATATTAAGTAAACGCTACTTTCATTTTTCAGTCACGGACCAATTTTCTTTGGCGTCATGAACGCAGTAAAGTATTATTAAATGTTAATAAATACAGGGCTGTATAAGACCCTTAAACTCGTAACTCATAATATATAGTTTTGTCTGTGATTGCATCTTGAACGCCGAGTTGATATTTGCATTTAAAATCTATATTTTAAATATAGTTATTTACAATTAATTTAGTATCATATTTTAGTCACAGTTATTTGTTGGGAAACGCATCAGCCCTCCCCACCCACGGTATCATATTTGCAAAGCGTAGTGCTCATCAATTGTGCCGCATAATTCCCTCCTCATAGTCGTGCATACAAACTATCACGCCCGGCCGGTCCTGAGATACGAGAAAACCCCCAGGTAAAGTATTTCAGTCGCCCGATTCCTGACTCGGATTTAGAAGACCGCAATAAAATCGCTTTCACTATGACATCCATGAGGTATACAGATGTAGTTGCTAGTTCGTCTACTTCGAGACCATCCGACAGTAGTGAGGATAATCCTCCTAAAATCCCTCCCACGCATCCCGTAGAAGGAGTCTGTGTCATTTTTGTGGAAAGGTCAGCACCTATTACGAATCCTGTCGGTAACGTAATCGTAGCTGTGACTGCTCCACTAGCAAGTACATCCTCCTCGAATGATATTCCTCCTTTAGAAAATGGTAAAAGTTCACCTCCACCGCCTATTAAAAAACAAGTTTGTTTATGCAACGTCGAGGTGCTAACTAGGAGATAGTTATATGGTTCGCTAAAATATTTGCCTTTCTTAAGTGTAATTATAAAATTAAAAAAATCGTGAAAAAATATTTTTGTAATAACACAATGGTTGAAATATTTTATTAGTTGATTCTTGCATCTTTGGTCTTACAGAATATTTCAATAAATTAAATTGTGTTACATAGCTAAGTATATTATTATGTAGTCACTATGTATGTACATAATGTGATAACAATATGTAATGAAAAATAATGGAGTGCTCTTAAAATTGCTTCTATTTTATAGCTTGGAATAACCTTGCACTAAAAAACAATCTAAAGTTATTTATAATAAAGTATAGATTAGATATAATTAGTATATTTAATTATTATTATTATTATGGTTTTTTATGCTAGGTAAATTACTTCTTACAGCTACACATTGCTTTATGCAAATTATCTTTATCATCGCGCAAGACGCAAAACATGCTCTGTCGTCATTTTCCAAAAGATGCAATTATAAGTGTTTTTCTTTTTTTTTTAAATGCAGTATAAGCATAGTATGTATCTTTAACGCGGATAATACATATTATTGTGATCTACATTTTATATTATTATAGTACTGAATATTAGAACTATAGTTCTTTAAACATATATCTGAGTTTACGTGAGATTACTTTATGTGGTTTTAATACATTGTGGGTGGATGAATATTATGGATGCAAATAGTAATTACACACGATAATCAGGTTGACATTCTTATTGTTACACACAATATAAACAACAATTAATTATTAATACTAATCAATTGCAGGTCATCACATGTTCGCAAATCCAATGTACTTACGTTGAAGATTTCCCTATAGTTTATTATAACTTATAATCGTATAATTATAATTTATATGCACACAATAATGTCCTGGTATTATTTTTACCTCCGTATAAACTGAATATGTAGCTTACATAATTATATGACATAAATGAATGGTTATTGGAAAGGGGATGTTCTATTAGTGTGTAATGTAGGAGTGCTCTTAATTCTTGCGATTCTCTAGTTATGTAATACATACAATTTACATGTAATTGGTTAGTAATAATAATATATACTTACAGGTGTACAATATAATTTGATTATACATACTGCAGTTGTTTCAGTTTCGGTTTGGTGCAACAGTATAATGAATACCACTATACCAATACTATACTTTAAAGTAACAATCCTTAATACATTAGTTAATTGCATTTTAATTATTGGAAATGGTGGATTTGTTTTTAATATATTTTAAATTGTATATATGAATTTTTCACATCATAATATGATCATCATCCCCGTCACTCGCTAAAATTATAGTTGTGTCGTGTAAGTAGGTAATTTAGTTATTAAGGATACATACATAAATTCATATTATAGAATTATCACTACGATAATCGTATGCCTACATAATTAGAAGGGGAGGGTAGAGGAGAACATGGCTTCAATGACGGGTGGAGCCGGGATGAGATCTTCTAGTTTCAAGTAAAAAATTCTTTGTAGTCCTTGGACACTGAGACTTCTAAGCTCTGGAAGTTTCCCAAGAATCCGGGAAAAATAATGTGGTTTCCGTTGCGCGTCTCCATTGTACGTTACATGATCTCGGAGTGAGCCTATTATTCTCATTTGCGTTTGCTCTACCTTCATCGGGTCTTGAAGGTTGTGCCTATCTGTGAGTGAATCAATTTAAATTACACAACCAATGAATTAACTTTTACTCCGCATATTTTAACGTCTTAAGGACGCTTGTATGTTCGGATATATGCTCCATTTTATTTTCCTAGTTTTAGCCGCAAATTCTCTCTTACCTGTGATCAAAACAAGTGCTTCCATGCAAGCCATAGCAGAAATATCAAGCTGCATACTTTGAAGTGATGTGCTAAATTCCACGATAGCATCATACCAATCTCCAAAAGCTGGCCGGCATTGATCTCGATGAAGAACGACGCCATTGCAAAAGGTCATGGTTTGCTCGTGAGTTTGAAGTCTGTCAAATCAACAGAACAGAGCAAGGAATTATGACACTTGACTTTTATATCAATTTTTTAAGGAGAGTGCTTCAATAAAATCCGATGGAAAAAAATAGTTCCTGTTCCTTCCTCTTACCTATATGCCAGTCGTAGAACAAATAATTCTAGCGAAGCACTCTGCAAAAGTAAGTCTTGATCATGTTTGCTCAATTCTAGAAATCCGGGGACTTTCTCGGCAAATCCACGAATGACATCAAAGCAGGAGGTGAGAAGACGGAAAAAATATTGAATATGCTCAGGATGATTAATTATCGACTCTTTGTCTTGAGGCGAACTTGGTTCAGAGAAAGGCGGTTCTTGATACTGCATATTGGAAAATTAAAAAACATGTGTTTGGAAAAACATTTGTTTTGGATTTGGAATCAATCAAGCTATTTTCTCAAACCAGTACATACTTTTGCATGCATATGCAAAATTAATTTGTTTGTTTGCACTTTTTAAAAAAACTTACATTAGAGTAGTCTTTATTTTGATTATCAGGGTTGCTATCCAAATGTGCTCGGACTAGTGCCGTGACGAGTGAGACTGGGGGCGAGGGAGGTGAAGCACCGCCACCCTGTCCCATGCCACCCGAGTCCCGTGGTTTTGAGGGCAAGCGTCCTCGTCTACCTTTAAGGGAGTCTGTTCGAACCACTTCTCGAACCATTCCAACCTACAGTGTGTCATAAAATAAATTTGATTCTAAATATGTATATGAACACAGTTATATATGTAGTAGATTCGTTTTTCTTAGTTTTTGTTGATAAGTTGAAATATAGCGTGAAAATTAAAGAGTTGAGTTGAGACTTACAGATAAACATTTCTGAAAGCGACAGAACTGACACCTATTCCGTCTCCGCTTGTCAACTGGACAGTTCCGGTTGGCCATGCAAACGTACTTGGCTCCCCTCTGAACAGTCCGTTTGAAGAATCCTTTGCAGCCTTCACAAGTTCGTACACCGTAATGTTGGCAGGCTGCCGAGTCTCCACACACAGCACAAACTTTGTCCGCGGAGGGTGAGCCGGACATGACGGATGAGGGACAACTCTGAATGTCCATATTCATATCTGCTGACGACGAGCCTCCCCCGCCCACTTGTTGTTGAAGTAGGGACGGCGGCTTATCGCTCCCGACGCTCCCGCTGCATGAGCTGGTTGAGCCGGAAGAAGAACTTTTCCCCGAGCCACATCTTGATTTCGGAATTCCAGGTGAATTAAGTCTTTGTATATTGCATATGAAATGATTTTTAATTTAATTTAGTTTTGATGATTTAATTTACTGGATAGATTACTCGTGTAGTGATAAGACAAAGTGAAACCTACCTGGTAAGTTCAGGGATTTTTCTAAGTCGACTTCCACCGGGCGAATGAGAGTTTTGGGAGGCAGCTGAGGAAGCAGATGACATGGTTTCAAAGGATGGAGATGATGGTGGGGGGTAAAATATTTGATGATGGTAGGAGAGAGGCATGGCATTATTGGTGGAGGTGGAAGGATTTTGTTGCTGTTGTTGCTGCTGTTGCTGTTGCTGAGGATCACCGGGTGGAGTTTGACCTGCTTCTTGTGGCTGATGGAATGAATTCATAGGATGGGAAAGAGACACTACGGAGTTGATATTATTAATGTTGTTGATGTTGGTGGTGGGCGGGAGGGGGTGTTGATAGGGTGAGACGGCGGACTCGTCAAAGCTAAAAACGTCCCGGCGATAGCGGGGACTGTAGGTCTCTTGAAAGCTTGGCAGCGGCGTCCCCACGCCCGACTCTGGGGTAGTATCTAATGACACGGATCCTTGAAGGGACGGAGACTCTAGAAGGAAGCAGTGCGGACTCTGATTGGACATGTGGGCCGACTCGGGTCCATTGCTACTACTATTACTCGTCGTGTCCTCCATGAAGATGGGACCTTGGATGCTGTGACTCCCGGAGGACAGGGGAAGGTAACTGCTCGTCGCTTGACAGGAATTGTACGAGGAGATGGAAGAGTGACCGTAGTCCAATGTGTCGTACGGGATGCAGGATGAGGATGAACCCACTGAGCCCAAAAATTCACACTCGGAGTCAGAATTATGAAGGACAGACTCTGCATCAACTAAGGCATCCAGGAAACCGGGTAGCTCGGAAAACCCCGGAAGAGATACCTATGGACACACAAATAAATAAATATATTTTATGTCTTTGCTTTTTACACTATTTCTTAAACTGTCATTAATCAGACAATTTGTTTAATTGTGTTTTTTTTGAAATAGTAAATTATTGAGATTACTTGAGGCTGGAGGAGAAGCATACTGCCCGATGAAGAATGATGAAATGACTTTGAATGGCTCGGAGGAGCCCTGTTGTCCGAGCTTGCGTGTCTTTCAGCCACTGCACAGTCCTCACGTCTTCTTACTACAAAAAAATTAATTGTCCAACAAACATTTAATTATTTTGTATTATTTATATTACTTTCCAAAACCATAATACACTTTTTGTTTTCCCTCCAGTTATATAATATGTTATTACAACTTACAAACATGGTAGGCTGAAATTACTCCTGACATGTTTTACTTTTTTTGTCTTATAAATATTTCCTTTCTTCTACGTTTTATTTTAAATACTAATTAAGTAGATTACGGTGATAAATATTGCTTTGGTTGTCTTTTATCTGTATGATTTTCTGCGAAAATCTACATGTAATAAGTCACTTGTAAGTCACTTGGTTGCTTGAAAATTGCAGTTGCAATGATTTCAGAATTCAATATTATTTTCAGTTTAATATCGGATTCAGATTCGGTTGTGCATCGTTATGGGCTTTTGTGGGTAACGTGAGACCAGCTGCAGTGTCAGTGTCAACTTCAACGTTACAAATAAAAATTATATTTATAATTACCTATCACAAAATCTCGTGAATTTCCTAAATATGAAATGTAAATTTGTTTAGTGCACTGACTGAGCTGGGTAATTATTAGTTTTTAAAAAGTAAAATTTCGAAAGGCTAAAAAATCTAAAATAGAGATGGAGGGAGATGCTTGTTGGACTGGCAAAATAACATTTGATAAACAACAATTCCAAGTGGGGACTGACAGGGATGGCGAGAGGAAGATATCTGGACCTAATTGTGGCCAAATTGTGGACTTGTTCCCTTGTCCATGATTTCCGGAAGATTGAGACGGGATAGTGAGTGGGGAATTTAATTTATAGACTGGAAGAGAATAGGTAGTAGTGGGAAGATTTTTTTTTAGGGTAACAATAAGGATTGGGAAGGAAAAATATAGAAAATCCTACAAGATGACGATGATTTTGTGATGCTTTTGATGGAGGATGATTATTATGGAAGTCAAGGGTCGTTTGTTTAATATGTTTATACGGGAGTCTCGTGAGACACTCTGGCTCAATGGCACAAATCACGGGGGACTCATCAAGAGTTAGTGGCATTTCCAAAATTTCTCCACGCTCACTGCCCCCCATTGTTCGGTGTTGTTTGATTGAATTGCTTATTTGCTCATCGCTTCATAAATTTGCAACTTTGTCTCCTCTAATTCCCTTTCTTTTCTTCAAATCGATATGATTTATGAGCGGCCAGGATGTGTGACTAGTATATAGTGTACGCGGCTCCCTATATCCGCCTACACGCGCGTACCCAGGTCCCGGGAAGATACTTAGCAGTCCTCCATATGTACAGATGTGTACATGCAGTCAGCACCCGTGACCAACTTGAGTCTAAATTGATCCATATACCTCTCTCTCCCTAGATATTCCTTCCTTGTCGTAGTCGTCTAATAGTCCCTCGTAGTTTTCTTCTAAAAATCCTAACTCTCTTAATCCACCATGCTATTATTACAAACTGCTGAAGTACCGGTATCGGACCTGGTCCCGGTAGCGTAGTAGCATCTGCACTAGTTTCGCTTTTATGTACCCTCACACCTTCAAAGGGAACGTAAAGCTTTGATTTGAGCTCTTTTCATTTTCATATTGGGCCTTGTGCCTATTAGTATGTATATTACTGCAAAGCAGTGTAGTTAAGTGTATTTTGTCCAACCGGCCTCATTACGATTACATACTGCATTGTTATTATCTGTTCTACTACGTTCTGCTCCGTGTCCGAGTCCATCGTCGTCCGTATTTCAGAGCAGTATACTGCCCCGACAATATGACTTTGATTATGAATAGGATTCCCATTATGAATATTAATATGATGACTTGTCGATTACATCTTGTAACGTAATTTGATATCTAAAGTCTCTACAGGTATGCACCTCCTATTTTATCCCCTCTATGCCATGGAATAATTTCATAGACATTCCCAATCCACATCGTAGTACTACACTTTAACTGCCACATTTTAATTTAGATTTAGTTAGACCATGCCTTCACATGGCAGAATGTAGTCTGTGCCTGTACGAGAATATTATTATGACAGTGTGTAGTTTATAGGAGTTTGTGGAATTTCATGGGAGAGGCAGTAAGTTCCTGTGTAGTATTTTCAAAACTTTAATAATCCTTTCATTTTTTTCCTGTCTTTTCCTTCCCCATAATTTTTTTTGTTACATGTCTACCTGTGGTCATAAAATTCATGATCATAAAAATAAAATGTAATACTTTCCCGCTGTCTATATTAAGGAACTAATTGTACGTTTTTTCTGGTGTGGACTGGCTGTACGACTATGAGAGCTGACTGTCCGTGATTACTTTGCGGCTCTTTTTCGTTTGTCTGCATGGTATCCTGGTGGAACCATGGAACCACTGGTATGCATGGTTGGACAAAATTAATCTTCTGTTGTTGTTTTTTATTCTTACACAAGTTTTTCTTCTTTAATATAAAACCAATATCTGCATTGTCATAATTATACTGTAGTGGATAATAAAGTTTCCTTCCTTACCTAGGTATATAGTAATGTTAAAATGTGGTAGTCAATAGCTTTCCCATTTCATAGGTATAGATGCACACAAATATACCATGCTACATAGTATATTATACACTACGTAAGTATAGGGCTTTATAGCAAATGCACAATAATATTGCCAGTTTTGTCTACAAAACATAGTAGGTACTTACAATATAAATTGGGGTGATTAAACTGTATAGGTCGATAATTTACCTGAGGTAAGGTAGGTAGGTAGCTCACTTATTAAAATCTAAAATGAAACTGTACTCCATTCACAGACAGGGATAAACTCGAAAATTATCGACTTTAATATTTTGATTATAATTTAATAATTTTGAAATTGATGAAATTAAGACTCTTTTTTTTAATGACGGGATTATATGGGATTCAGTCTGAATGAAATTGTTGAAAATGAACTAAATGAAATAAATGCAAAAGTATCATTTTACACTGACATTGAGCCAACTGGGGGACCGAGACGGACGATTAATAAAAAAACTAAAATCGGAACGAGATACATATATGTACCTAATATGAGTAGATGCATACTTAGTATGTACCTGTTTATTAGCTGTGGGGCTTCATACTTTTACGGTGAGCTGAAGAAGAAGCAATGTGGTATCTCTTTCCTCCCATTTGACTCCATTCAGACAGTAATAATATTATCGTATACCTAAAGGGAACCTACCTAAGCCTAAGGGGGCGTCCATCAATTACTTTTTAGATTTATGGAAGGGAGGGGGAAACGGGCTATGTAAACTTAGTAGGACTCTGCATTGTGCAATTGCTAAACTAAGGGAGGGAGGGGAATACAAAAAATTGCATTTTTTCTTCAACGTCTTTAATGGATGAACCTTAACCCCACTGCCTGTGATGCATTGGACTGACTAGTGAGCTGACTGAATATATATATATATGAATATATTATATATTCGCCGGTGAATAAGCATTTTTGCCTAAGTCCAGTCCAGAACTAAAAGCATTACTGCCCAAGTCCATTCGTTTCTTAAAAGCACATTTGCCCAAGTCCATGCAAATCCTGTTCAAACCTGCATAGTTCGGTGGACTTGGGCAAACGTGCTTTTAAGAAACGAATGGACTTGGGCAGTAATGCTTTTAGTTCTGGACTGGACTTAATCAAAAATGCTTCTTCACCGGCGAATACAGTACTGAACACGAGTATGTCGTATGGAGAAGGATTGTGAGATGATATATTATGATCCTGTAACCACCAACATCGTGATGACGTCACTATCCACATGGTATCCAGTGCAGACAGCAAGGAAGAAGATGATGTGATTGGGGTCTGCTCGAAACTGAAAGACAGGGGGGACTGGAATGGAAAAGAATAATGAATAGAGATGTGATTGTATATTGTATTGTGTTGTGTGGCATATCTTCTACGACCAGTACCGGTAGCGGTACCGGCAGCGGTATACTTTACGGCATGAAATCTATGAATTAATGTGAGATATATGCAAAAATCCAATCCCTCCTCCCACTATTTAGTACCGCGTCTATTCACAATTTAAATGGGACTTTCTTCCACACAATTCGCTGCATTATGTAGGCTTTAGCAGACGTCACCACTCATTGTATAATGCTGGAGTGTAAACCACAACTATATGTTTTATAGCCTCGGATATATTTTGCATTATAAGTAGGTACTGATATGGTAATATACGAAAATAGAGATTCATCAATAATCATACCATTATGATCCATGCACAATAAAACCTAAGCTTTGGTCCTTGGCTCTGTAGTGTATATCACTACTGAAGAAGCAAAATTACCCATGTCCAATTTTCACTAATAATAGCAAAACTGCCATTCTCTAATTCACACTAAAAGCAAAATTGTCCGTTTCCATTTTTTAATGTATTTGATTTTTGCATAATTTGTGCCTGCAAAATAAGCAAGTTTAGGTATTTCGTATTGCTTATTATTGTGCTCAGAAACGAATTTATGCACTATTTAAGTCAAAAAATGGAGATGGCCAATTTTGCTCCCTCAATACCGATATACATTCTATGCTAAGCTGTGAAAAATTAGATATAAATGTTCCATCTCCTTGAGGACGCCGCAATATTGTGTCTACTGGTTATGCCAGTAGGGAAAACGAAGCTTGTAAGCTTTTTTACTTATCATTAGTTAGATTTGGCTTTCACTAATTGTGTATCCAAATTCCAGGAGCTCTGTGCTGAAGCCGGCGTGGTCTACTGATCAATGAAGCTAAAGGAAATAGTGTATGTGTGAAGGTATTTAGTATTATGTATAATTGCTTTGTATTTGATAGTGAATAGTCTATGGCCAAGAGGCTCCAAAACTCCGCATTTCTGTTTGAGTTTGAGTGAACTTTATTTCTATGTCAGGTTCATTCAATACAATTTTACTGCTTTTCAATGAAGGACACTATCATAATTACACTTAGCTTAACTAAAAAGTTAATACAATTACTCTATACATTATAAAGATACATCAATTAATCATTAAATCAAAATCAATCAATACCAATTAATCCATTCTCAAATCAATGCCATTTAACCAAACAAATACTGTGTATGTAGAATTGAAGTTATATTTATATAACAGTACAAAAAACGCCAGACTAAAGAGCACTCGACAATTGAGACTCCAGAGCCTGCCTGGACTCTGGAGTTAGCGTGTGAGTCGGTGTTGGTTTTGGAGGTGCGGTGGGGAAGTTTTATTAAAGACTGTGAATGATGAGTAAGGTTATTGAGATATTTTGGGAAGGAGAAGGAGATGAGCGAGAGATGAATTGGAGGGAGGAGGGTTTTCTACGTTGGACGTCACTGACGGCAGTAGTGATGTCGATGTGACAGAGGTGTAGGGTGCTATAGGTGTAGGGTGCACAGTACATACCACACGCTTAGAAAAATAGGAGTGAATTGACTACTTTACTGTTAATTTCTAACTGCTTTCTTGTTACTCCGACATTCACAGTGAATCCTGTTAACCGCGGTCAACAGGACTATGGTGAGTGATTTACAGTATAAACTGTTAGATTGAGCATGCTACTGTTGCTATATGTAACAGTAATGTTGTTGCGTAATTAACACGTACGGTGTTATTAATATACTCCTTATAATTTATGTCGTTATTTTTAAGTGGGTAACAGTCAATCCTGTCACCACTGTCAGCAGTTCCTGTTCTACACGGATATATACTACAAAACCTGTTAGGCTATCTCTAACCTTGTTAACCGGTTTTTGTAACTACAGCGGTGTTACCTGTGGCTAACAGCTTTCCCCACCCTGGAAAGTTTCAAAATTTACTACTAAACCTGTCAAAGTTAACATCTTAACCTGTTGCCACGGCCTTACCACATAAGTGTTAAGATCTTTTCTAAGCGTGTACACCTTTTCACTTAATACAACTTTCTCTCAATCAGCCACGATTTACACAGTCTCTCCCGCAAATTCCTACACCTATGGTCACATTCCTCCTCTTTTACTTACTATCAATATTGTAATAATTATACATGTATATAGATGGGGCTAAGCCCTATGTAAGTAAGTGCTTTCACTCCCACTCCAGCTACATGTGCAGATATGCATATGCCCTGGCCACACAAACTCTGCATGTACTGTACAGTCCAGACTCGTACGTATCCCCCTCCTTCAGCTTCTGTATCTACGCCTGCTTCTGGCTTCTGGTTTATGGGCTGTGTGAGATATGCACTCGATGTGGTCTCATCGATCCGGGAAAAATACCTTTCTCCATTCCATAAACAAAGCGCTATGTACCTATAAGCTATATAGCAGCAGTGAGGGGATCTATATGTGAAAGTAGTAAGCTCGGTGTGGATTTATCTGTATTTCCATTATGCACTATATGCATAGGCTGTGCTGTGGAGATAGAACGACGACCACGATGACGCCCGGCTACGGCTCTGACAAGTACGTAAAGTGACTACGGTCTAACAACTCAACTCTTGGCGTCATCCTCTATGACGTGGGTTTTTGGGTGGAAGAAGCTCCATTGACGTCATGTCGACGCTCGTACCATTCTACTTTCTCCTTTCCACTCGACTCCACTCCGTCTCTCCATGCACCACCAGGACTCCAAATCCAAACCAATTTCAATGGAAGGAAGTGTAAGAGAGACGGGGAGACTTCCCCGGCCTCACTCCACGTGCTTTAGCTAGCAAGAAAATGATTTCTCTCTCTCTCGCTTTTTTCCTCCACGTCTCTGAATATGTGCCAATAGCGTATATCTCCAGAAACACTTGGGCTGTTTCATAGTGCATGCTCTATATGAATGTCCGTGTCAATGGCAGCGCCCAGTGCCTAATGCAATACTACACTCTGTGTTTCTCCATATACGGATTATTATCTAGAATCTATTAATGTAATCTAGACTTTCTTCCTCTTTGGATATCGTCTATTTCTAGCGCCTACTCTATAAGTAGAGCTCGGAGACAGACGGAGCTGGCCCAGTCCTCCGTGACTCATACATGATCTGTCTTGTAAATCTGAAAGTATACCGCCGAATTATGTGAAAACAGAAGCAGGGCCAGGACCAGAACCAGATAACCAGACCACCAGCAGATTAGCTAACAGTTCCAGTGGCAGTCATCTCACCCCTTCCCACACGATACATTATCTTAATGGACCATTATCTCACTCTTCCATATGTACCTATGCATGCTATGTCACTCCGGCATACATATGTGTATATCTTGGCACGCTTTCTACACCAAAAAAATACAGAGCCATCAATGTAAATGAAAAGAATGGGAATGATGTGTCTGCTACTTTCCGTATCTGATGTCTCCTATTGTTCCACGCTGCCCCATTCGGGTTTTAGTCAACATTAAGATTTAAATGGCTCCAGTGCAGTGGTGGAAACTAGTGGGAAGTATGTCATGAGGGAAGTGTGAGGTACAGAAGGTGAGGTGAGTACAGGAGCCTTATATGTATTAAATCCAGGGCTTAGTACTGACTGCTTACCTGGCACTTTAAAATGTTGACGTTGAAATTTTCAATTTAAAAAAATGGAATATATTTTTTTGCTTAAATATATATAATATAGGTGTGTAGCTTATGGGTTGATTCTTGATTCTGCTAACTGTCGGCTTTCTTAGGTTAGGCTTGTTGGCGTAACTTGACGTCTACGGTTCAAACTATAGTAGACACTGCAGGTATAGAAATACGCTCTTCTCGTCTTCTAAAGGTACTTGTATTAGTAGGTAAGTAATAGGTATATATCTTATTTGCTGCAGTTTATTTCACAGGTACAACATTACTTGACTTTTGACGTTATAAGATTCTTACGAATACAACTTTAGTACGTTTCTCTGGATTGAAGTATTGAAAATTAATTGGTATATATTAAAATACACTGTCGTTGTAAATCACATTTTAAAAAATTGTCACAGCTATGGAGTATATAAATATAATCTCAGTTTTATTTTTGTTCCTCGTTTTTTTATGGGAATTCCTCTATGTATTTCTTTGGATTGGTGTGAAAGGCAGGAGAATCTAATTTGGCATGTTGTTCCACACTTGAAGGAAGGGATGATTGCACAGGTGGTACCTATATATCTGGGAGTATATCTTATATACGTAGTGGCTATAGAGAGGTAACAGGTAGGCCTTTCCTTGTAATTTTTAATAAACGAATGTTTATCTTTATTAATTCCTTTTAACTTGTTTTGGATAATTTTGTTTCCACTTTTTGAAATAATTAATATAATCTTTCCCTATGTTTTTAGGACTACGCTGACGAAGCTAGGTACCTAGGTACTTGATGTGTATGCATAAAGTAGGTATGTATAGTTATTTATATAGAACTCTTTATATGTTGGTTTGGTTGAACACGAGATGTAATAACTATGTATACAATATACTTGTTTTTCTTCCTTGTACGTTTTATTTCGTTTATTTCAATGTCTTAATCTTCCCATCGTGTGAACAGAATAGTATGAGTATACGTAAAAAAAATAAATTGTATCTGTGTGTCTGAACTTATGTGTAATTCAAGGAGGAATTAAAAATAAATCCGAGAACGTCAACACTCATACTGTTGCTTAGACTGCTGAGACGATGGAAATCGCAACTGCAGTTGTCGCTCCTCAAAAAATGCAAATGCGACTCTTTGTCTAATTTACCACAAGTTGACCTGGGAAACCACAACATGTTCCTTTTAAATTTACTCGGCGTAAGCAGTCCTCAGGCAGTGGCTATAGACAATGTGGATATAATATTGGAATTGTATTATTCTAATTAATTAGATGACTGACTATACAGATGTAATCTGTAATTTTTAACCGTTATTCTTGTAATTATATAGGAAATATATTTGATTTAAAAAAATAAAATACGTATATGGTTGTATTTGTTGTTTGAATTAAATCAGTATTTTGAAATTTTTAATTAATTTATTTCTCCCCCTCAGGATATTTAGAATTTTGAATATTTGATAGATAATTAATTTTTGGATGATTCCAAAGATAATGTTAATGATGATGATGATAAAGATGATTCGTTTTGAGAATTGATAAGAGTACGAAGATAGAAATATGAACTAGAGAAATACATAGAGAGAAAATAGTGCAGAGGACGAGAGGATAGAGAACGGAGAGAGCGAATGTGAGTTAGGTTCGTCCTGGAGAAGCACGTGTAAAGTTTTGAAAGAGAAAATTCAGTGTTTCCAGTATATAAAGAGATCCCGGGACAGTTCCTCTCCCAACCCGGACAATTTCCTCCTCCTCATGACGTCTTTGAGCTCATGGCGTCATCATGTGCGTCATTCATTCATTTGCAGAATCATAGGGAGAGAGAGAGAGAGGCGGAGAGAAAGCCAAATTTGGAAGTGAAGCCGCAGCTAAAGCTGAACCCTTCTTGTTCTTGTCTCGCAAACCCCAAAGCAGAGCGCTTCCCGTCCAAATTATCGATAAGGCACTCAGTCTACTACATGTATGCAATTCGGATTCGGAGAGACAGACAGTCAGGCACTCTCCACTCACCTCAGTTCCATGTTCCTGGTTCCTCTTCATCCGCCCTCTCAGCTCCTAAATAATATCCTTCGCCTAGCTCACATAAGCCCAACACACTCAATTTCCAGCTCAAGACTCAAGGCAGTCCTCGTCACTCCTCGTCCATAATAAATGCCTCTACTTCTACTTCTACTTCTACCAAATATAATTACGTCCTGTACATATGAAGAGTTTTTAGGCAAACCGGATAAGTCCATCAAAGCAAATTTTATAGGAGCAACGAATCATGAATAATAGGTGACAGGATTATTTTTTTAAACTCAATTTTCTTCTAAAGGTACTGTAACTAAGAAGTGTTGCTACAAGCAGTTTCATAATTTTCGACTGACTCTGGCACTTTTTAGAAAATTTAAAAAAATATTAATTTGTGGACTTTTTCCGTTTGCCTCAAAATCAGTAACTTATTGTAGACGCAAGACCTAGAGTCCCCTGGAAGGGTTGGCTCGTCCCAACAGCAGGTACTCAGTCTTCTTGATATTCCTTGGTTAAGGATGAACTTGTTGCTGGGACGGTCCAACCCTTCCAGGGGACTCTAGGTCTTGCATCTACAATAACATGGAGTCAAAAGTCCAGGCGATGAAATTTTAATCGTTTTCAGTGAAACCAAACTTATTTTAACTTTTAAACTTTTTTTGCGCAAAATAATTTACGCACGGCGATTGACTTCTGCAAACTACGAAAACACTCAGTAGCCTAATTTAAATCAGAAATGCATGTTTTTAGCGGACTTATCCCATTTTGCTATCAATCGGTTAATGGACTTATTCCGTTTTTTCAAAAAACGATATATGTACTGTCAAGTCCGACTATAAGGGAATTGGGGGGACCGACATGTTTAGTCCCGTTTAGCCGATTTCCCGTTTAACCGTATAAGGGAATTCCCTATAAACCGAAAGTTATTTACAATTTCAAAATCTGTTTCGCTTAGGCAAAAAATGCCAAGGGCAACAGATGTACATTGTTGTTGAATTATAATTATTGTGATTCAATGAAAAAGTCAGTTATAGCAGTTTTTCTCTTTTTGATTTCATTTTGACGCACAAAAAGACTAATGTTATGAAGATATACCGATATAGAATACCGGTTTCTTTGATGATGTCTGTTTGCGTATGGGTCTTTAACTTTTGTAATATTTCCTATTTTTGTTCAGTATCTAACGTGTTTCTTTTCCGTTTAGTCAACATTGTCGGTTGCGAACTCAAAAGAAAAAAAGCTATGTGACCTAAAAATAGACAACCTACTTACTTAAATGAACGATAATGTAAATGTTGAGATAGAATCAGTCGTGTGGTCAAGTACACAGTAAAAAATAAAGTAGTATTCTAGACAGAGATAGTATTTATTCACAACTCGGCTCCGTTTTTACAATTTCCCTTATAAATGACCTAAAAAGGCCTCAAAAGCGTAGAATAACAGTCCCTTAAATCTGAATTTCCCTTATATCGGTTCCCTTAAATCCGGATATTTTTAACATTGGAAGCATAGCTGGCCAACCAAATATTTGAAATTCGTCCCTTGCAGCCGTTTTCCCTTAAATCAGAATCCCTTTTAGTCGAACTTGACAGTATAGACTATTTTTCAAAACTGCTTTGGTTGAACTTTGGCGCTTACCATTCAACACAGTAACGTGCCTATTTCAAGTACATGTAACGCAAATAATCTCAATAGTGAAAAAAAGAACTTATCACATTTTGCGAAAAACCTCTGCATGCATAGCTATGAAGAGAGGTTTGATTTTGAGAGGGGCTCCCTGTATTTACATGTATGCTTTGATTAAGTAATAGTGCACAGCTCTGGAGCATAATAACAAGTGTAGTAAATGTAATAGTAATGATAGGCTACTATATTGTTCTTGTAGTCCAATTCCAATTCCTGTTCATGTTGCCGTGTAGAGCCGTGTCATTGTTTTCGAGACGCCTATGTAATCGTTTCTCTCTCTCTCTCTCTACCAATCCTTTCACCTTTTATTTCCTTTGCTTCCTGCACTTTCCCTTCTCTCTTTCTCTCTAATCCTACACATAGAAGGGAAATGGGAGAGAGGGAGAAAAAACTTGAATGTTGAAATGGAGCTTTCTCTTGTTTTTCACAACGACGACGTCGTTGTTCATGACGGTGAAGTTGGGCCGTCGTTGGTTCTGTGTGGTTACCTACCAGCCATTGCGTTGTCGTTGTAGTTGTCATTCCTGTTCCCCTACCCCGTTGCAAGGCTGGAAGTGATAGCCTATGGTTTTGAGAGTAAAAGTGGAATTGCTCGAGTTGTTGAAAGTTTGGAGTTGGAGTTGGGAAAGGACTCTTTGCATGGAATCACCAAATAAAATTACTTGAGCTCCCCGGAAAACGATGACGCCGCTAGTTCCATGACGTCATGAGTCCCTCTCTCTCTTTATGGGAATGTCGTTAATGTACTTTCTACTTTATCATTTATATTTTTCTACATATGTACACCGACCAATTCTGAGTCCCTGAGACCAATTCTGAGTCCGATTCCGAATCTGATGGCGCTTTTCCTTCTTTTCTCTTGTGCTCGCTTTTCTCTCCTTTCCTTTCTTTTTCCCCCCGTCTTATACACTATGCACAATAGAGTCCAAACCCAAATCCCAGTCCCAATCAAACCCACGGCTCAACGGAGTATCGCTGCCGTCCTCCCCCATATATACTCTAGTATACACATTTACTATTATGGCAGTAGTGGTAATGGTGCCCGTCTTCTCTTCTCTATTCTCTTGGATGTTTTGGATGTATAATTACATTGCATGAAGTGGATGTACGTATAGAATTGCACAAGGTAAAACTTATTTTCCCTCTTACCCTCTTCTTGCAATTTTTCTCGCTTTTTGGCAAAGGTTTTGTTTTGAACCAGACGAAAACTTCTCAAGCCATGTCAATGAGATTTGGGAATTTATTCATTTATGAATAAAGTAAAGTAAAATAGATGTAAAGGAGAGTGACATAGAGATTGTACAAGTACGCTCAGCACTCGCATCACTTGAACAATGAACATAAAAAATCCAGTGACTGACGTGATAACTATGATAGTCATGGTATTATGTACGTTGGGTTGGGATATTGGGAAGCGTGATTATTATTATTATCATAAAAAAAGTAGAAAACAGAGAAAGTAGAGAGGTAGACGAAAAGGCAAAGTTGATTCGAGCATTAAATAAAAAAAACCACGACGTCAGATTTGGAATGGGAATAATGTTGAGTAGTCATAAGTTTGAGAGAAAGAGTCGGAAAGAGTTGGGAGTTGGAACTCGGGAATTTCTCCATATTCGACATTCATTCCATCATCAGATTTAATCACATCACCGGTGGAGAGAGTCAAATCAAGGATGAAATCACTGAAGGCAGTGATGGAATGAAATGAAGAGGACTCGTACCGACACCGGTGCCGGTGCCGATACTGGTGCTGGTAGAAAGCTGAGGTAAAAGTGTGTGTGCTTCTGTGTGGAGCCAAAACCCATGGCATGTAATCATGGTTCTAATACACCACTATTACATTACCATTATGTAGTACACTGATGTAGGTAGCCGGCAGCTTCTTATTTGCCTCTATAGTTTTCAAAATGAGAGCGCTGCGGGACGTATCCCATGGTTCTGAATTTTATTTCATGTTAAATTTTACATTTAATATTACAATAGCAGGGAGATCCACAAGAGTTTATAACTACAAGTTTTGCAATATTTTCTTTTCTTAAATAGGTACCTTTATTTACTTAAATGATATTACTAGAATAATAATTATTTCGTAATTCTGTCAGCTATTAGTGTCAGCTATAAAAATAATTTCGCAAACAGTATGTAAATGATGCCTTCGTAGTCTTATATAAGATATCCAATAGTGATTAAAGTAGCTCTGATTTTTAGTCTGTGAACGTATGTCCATATGTTTATAAGATTTTTAGCATTACAAGTATCCACTTATGCTTAACCATAGTCTCTTTTCTTTTCATATTCTTAAACAATTAATTTGCAGTAATTTGAGTATTATCGTTATTAGCAAATTCATATAACTAGAGCATATTTTGCATTAATTACACAGTAGTGTTCATATTCAATTATCATATCATGCAAAATATTACACACGAATATTATATCTCTGATCTTTTTATACTTACATCAATCGCATTTAATTTATTTTTAGTGTATTGCGTATGCCTAGAGCTTGTATAACATATATCACGGTGCAATGACATTTACAACTTTTTTAGCTTATTGCATACAACCAAGCAGTTATATTATACGATTTCATTAGCTTGTAATATGACTAAGTTTTCATTGCTAACATAGTGAAATATTGACAAATTTTGTAACTAGGACTTTTTTAAACTTTTAATAGTGTAATTTAGACTTAACTGTCGAGTTTGCAATTTATTATGTTACATTCAGGGTGGTTCACATGTTCTTTCAGCTTATTTCAATTCTGCTTGTCGTTTCGTATGTATAAATTTATTATATTAGAACGCTGCGCTCCCTTCTGTAATATAAAGGTTTTGGTTGCAATAGTAAAATGATTTTGAATTTGCATATACAACGATAAGCCGCGGTCCAATAATGAATGTTTCGACGTTCATATGTTTTTCTTTGAATTGCCTTGCGTGTTGTAGTAGTCGGTAGTGGATTTTATTTTCTGTCCCAGTCCGTAGCTTTTCCATGAAAATATGTTTTGTATTGCTGTGCAGATTCAATTTAGACTTCATATTTAAGATTTGACTTTGGTCGCTTGTGTAGTGAAGGTGTAATAAAATAGGTCTATGTCTTACTTTATTGACGAATCCAATTCGATTAGCTTCATTGAATTTTAAATTCGTAATCCCAATTTTGTGCATAACATTTTCAACAATTTTTTCAAGTGCAAGTTGATCCTTGTTGGGGCGGGAGAGCTTGAACTAACAGGACGTACAATATATTAGTCCAGAATATTCGAGTTTTCAATTTTCAAAAACTTGTGTAAATTAATCAGTCTAAACTTTGAAATAAATTATCACCTAAACTAACTTCCACGCACTACTGATATCAAATCGAAGATTTGAGTGACATTAATTATTAAGTGATATATAAGTGAAATAACTCAAGCAGAAAATTCCAAAAATATTACAAGCTCACCCAAACAAAACCTGAAACCGCCCATCCCAACTTCCACTGGCAAGAAGACTCCACATACGGCACTATGAAGTACTATAAACCTAAATGTTAGTGGAGCCCAAGCACAAGCTCGTTACACCACTTATAACACGCAACCAGTGCGAACGGGTACTCGAATAAAAAATAGAAAATCTACATTAAAAACCTCCAAATAACCAAAAAGAGAGATGACTGGAAAAAGCAAACGAGGAAGACAAGCTGAAAGCCCAAAGGAATAAAAGAAAAAAATAGAAATTGAAACAGAGGATGGAGAAGTTCTGATACTCACACCGGCTGAAATAAGAGAGCAGCAAATACATACTATAACTATTAAGCGGGTTCTGACAACACTGGAAGATAAGATAGGTATAATAGTTAAGGAGAACGAAGACTTGAAATTAAGGGTCGAAAATCTCGAGGAAGAGAACAATAGACTAAGTCTTAAAATCAAGCGAAACAACCTGATATTCACAGGGATCCCTGAAGAAAAACTAGAGTCTGAATCCTAACTAATTCTGAAAGTAAATTCTATCATACAACAGGATCTAAAGACTGAAGCTGAAATTGATACTGTTAGAAGAATTGAACATAAAAGCGAAAGAACCAAACCAAGACCACTTGTGGTAAGATTTACAAAAATAAGAGAAAGACAAGATGTTTACATGAGGCGAAAAGCAATGCGATGTACAAAATCTCCCAAAAATAAACATGTATATATCAACGTGGATCTCCGTGGCGGGGCCGCCTCCGGCGGCCGAGGGAAAAATATAACCTAACCGTTTCCAGTCAGTTCTTCCTACCCCCCCCCCCCCCCACCACCCCCCCCCCCGTCAAACCTAACCTAACCATAAATATAACAAACCTTGAGAGGTAGCCAAAACTGAATATGTAGCCGCCCGCCGAAAAACTATTTTTCATTATGGACTCAGTCCACCGGTGTGATTTTCTGTCAGCCGTGCAGATCCAAATCGGATGCTCTTTCTTGCGATATTCCATCCTAGCTTTAACTCCACACTTTCTGCACTGCTTACTGTTCAAAATTAAGCCTTGTTGTTGACACCATCTAATTATTTCACCCTCCCCGCTATCCAATATTCTACACAGTTGTCGCTCATTAAAATGTCGTGCCATGGTTAAATTATGAATGAACAAATAAATAAGACCCTCACCTGAATTAAGCTTCGTACACAATGAAAACTGTGCTATTGTGCTTCCTCGTGGTCTTAAAATTGTGCTACTCTGATACTCTTCCTCGTGGTCATGAAATTAAATTATCAAGTCTCAACATCTGAACATGCATTTATCTGCATTGGTACTACATATTATTATGGAATGCGGCATGCAGTCATTGTATATATGGGTTAAGGAATTTAATCTTATCGCTTCCCAAGAATTCAAAAAATCAAAAAATCTCCCAAGTTCTGTGTTATTCTTTATAAGTAAATTTATTCATTTCTCGTCGATTTATATTCATTGCACTTCAAAGAAAAAAAAATTTTTGGACATCACTTACTAAAGTCAGACATCACTTACTGGCCTGGACATCACTTACTAAAATCAGACATCACTTACTGGCCCAGACATCACTTACTAAAGAACACCTAAGTCATGACCAGGCCACGTCAAATTTCCGGATTTTTGACTTCAAATTTCCGGATTTTGACTTCTCAAATTTTCTGGTATTTCCTGATTTTGCCTTGAAAAATTCCGGATTATTTCCGGATTTTGACTTCTCAAATTTTCTGGTATTTCCTGATTTTGCCTTGAAAAATTCCGGATTATTTCCAGATTTTTTCCGGGTTTTATCCGGATTTTATGTAACAAAACTATGTAATTTCATGCTTAAATAATGTTTATTTAAAAAATTAACTAGCTGTTGTAATAACATTGTAAAAACTATACAATTGGTAATATAAAACAAAATTTAATTAAAAAAACTAAATGTTAAATTTAATAATAAATGCATTGCAAGCAATACCGTCAATGCTTCAAAACTAGAACATCAAAACACGACCGTTTGTCTGTTTTTACCTTTGACCCTGCATTCGGAAAATTTCGAATTCGTGTTAGCACAGATTGTGGCATTTTTAGATGGAAGGTACAAAACAAATGACCTTATGATTATTCAAAACTCTTCAAAAGAAAATTCGAATCTTGAAAAGTAATAAGCACTACTCGACTTCATAGTAGTAGAATACTGCATTTCAAGTTCATTTCTCACATAATATGTAATTAGATGGTACGCAGAAGTAGTGTGCTATGTACTAATATATGATATGAATCATCATCGAAGTCCCCTAAAACGCCATAGTGTGCACTCAAGTGTATAATAATAATGGAAAAATAATATAAAAATAATAAAAAAAAAAAAGTCGGGAATTCCCTGTCAGAAGAGGCGTAAGGCAGGGGGGAATACTGTCGCCCTATCTATTCTCGCTATATTGTGACGATTTGTGCGTAAGGTTGAATGAAACGAAGATCGGGTGCCGAGTGGGAGATGTCAATGTTAACCACTTGATTTATGCGGATGATATTTGTGTTATGGCCACTAGTGTCTCGTCGCTAAACAAGCTTTTAAAAATATGTGAACTGTTTGCCATTCAACATAACCTGGAGTTCAATGTCACTAAGACTCATGTGCAGATTTTCCTACCTCGCTGGATGAACTGTCTGGAGCTAAACATTAGAATTGTGTTCAAAGGGGAAAAACTGAGCATTGAAAATACAGTGCGATATTTAGGCTACGAAATACAGAAACGAAGATTGTACGGATCGGATGTCCTGAGTGATGAAAAGGAAATCTGTCACAAAGTTGGGGTCTTGTACAAAAGAGCTAACATGCTGAAGGTGAAATTTGGCACTTGCTCCAAGTCTATTAAGGCATACCTATTTAGCACGTACCTATCTACAATATACTGCTCGAGTCTGTGGTGGTTGAAAAAATGCGAATGGAAGAAGATAAATGTGGCATACAATGATGCTTTCAGAATAGTTTGTGGCTACTCCAGGCGTGATAGTGCCACGAAAATGTTTGAAGACAACGCGATGCGAAATCTTGAAGCAATAAGATCAGAAGCAAAAATATCTCTCTACAGAAGAATGGATAACACAGAAAATAGGATTATCCATAACATCTACCACTCGGAGGTCCACAATGGATCATATATGATTGATTAGGCAGGTGTGCTGGGGTGAGCGTTTAGGACTGCAGACTGCAACGAAATTTGCAGTCTCAGACCTGGCGTTGATCCTTGGTCACTGCTAATCGTTTAAGGCCTGATGTTACTACTAAATAAGAATGAGCAGGAATTGATAAAACCATTAGAAGGATAGGGGTTCCGATGAAGGACTCTACAGTATCTGTTAACAGTACAAATAAATAATACCTTATTAGAATAGGATATTTCTTTAAGTAATACAATAATTAAGTAATAATGGACCTAAATTTTGTGTCTGTAATCAACAATTATAAATAAAATTAAAATTATAACATGTCTTCGATCGTCACGCGGGTAAAATATTTTTAAAACTTGTAAATTTAAATAATTTTTTAAAATTCCTGATTATTTCCGGATTTTCCAGATTTAATTTGAATATTTTTCAAAATTCCTGATTTTTTCCGGATTTTCCGGATTTTTTTCAAAATTCCGGAATTTCCGGATTTTTCCGATTTTTTTTTTCATTTTCCGGTTTAGCTAACTTCAAAAAAGTTACTTTAGTGCCTAGTCACTATGGCATACGCATTTCCGGATTTATCCGGAATTTCCGGAATGACGGGCCCTAGTCATGACACATGAAAGAAAAGGAAGAAGACACAACTCTGAATAGTATGCAAATGCAAAAAAAAATTAATCAGTTATAAATCTAAATTGTACGCAAAAATGCACAAATTCATTATTTTGCTTATACTGCCGAAACCCTCACAGGAATGACCATTAAACATTATCGATTAGATTATACTGCCACATACCCGAAAGCCTCTATACTGCCACACCACCCGCTTGAACTGCCACTTACCTTTTATGAAATATACTATGAAATATACAATACTGCCAATGATTACTGAACACACCAAAATTAATTGTCATATTGAAAATATTGAATGTAATGTAATTGCTTTATTTGTCAATATTCTCACAACAACAGAATGTTGATTTCCGGGAATGGACAGATAACAATAATTTAACTAATCTACTACAATTAAATAAATTAAATATAATGTGTATGTAACATATACTGAGTTGATTAGGCTAGGCTACCCTCGATCTCGATGGAGGTCAGTCTTAAGTTTTTTATTTTGAATAAAATTATTTTATATATTATGCGACAATTCTGGAATTTAACATTAAATGAATAACACTACATTTAAAAAATCGAAATTTTGACTATTCAAAAAAATTGCTTTGGTTGAGCTTTGACGTTCACAATTCAATACGGTAACGTATTTAGCTAAATAGTTTACTCAGCCAAAATAATCCTATTTTAGAAAAAAATTGACTTATCCCGTTTTGCAAAAAACTTTTAATTTATAGGTCTACCATATTATATACGTAATTATACAGGGGATGAAAATGAATTAGGTTGAATTATGTATTTTTGTCACAATACTTCCGGATTGAAATGCATGTCTGTATAAATGTAGTGTAAAAGTAAAGGACCTACGAGGCGCGGCACTTTCATTCCCTTGCTTTGACGATTCGACTTTTGTTTTTAATTTCACATATTCCTCCGGATTTTTAGGCTTTCATTATGACCCTCCTAGCTTCATTGGCTGGTGGGTAGGCTGAGGGTTTTGGGTTCTTAGATAGTATCAGGTTTTGATATTGCTGAAGCTGTCGTAGATGTATAGTTTTACTTAATACAGGTCGACAATTGTATACTTAATTGATTTTAAGTGTCTATCTTTAGTTTGCTTTGCTTCCTGCGTCTTCGTTGGGTTCTCAATTGAGAGAAAAATATGAAAGGAACAGACGTTATGTGGGAGAATCAGGATTTCCTTTTTGGTTCATTTTCAGCCAGTAAATTCGTCATTATGACCATGAGCAGCGGAGATGTATCATACAACTTGTATGTATTCTTCGGCTGCAACCCCGCCTGCTGTAATAATAATAACGACTGGATATTTGTAGTTTTATAAGTCGCACACTTAGAGAATTTTTCCCTTTTTTCTCCTTTTACCATTGAAGCGCATTTTTCCTTTTTGCGAGCAAACCCCGCCAACGTATAAGTTAGTTTTTCCACGTGATATTTTTTTTCGAAAAGAGCATCGTAAAAAACTAGAAATGGCTTAACAACATGCTGCGCACTCGGAAATTTTTTCGTTTTTTTTTGTAATTTAAAAAAGTGTCGAAATTTCAGATTCTGATTTTTCCCATTAACGAAACTATGGAAAAATTTAGTAATCACAGGTACCTGCATAAATTATGAAATCACCGATAATTCTGAAATGTGTTCTAAGGAGCTGTGGTACTTCACGTAACCCACTTAAAAGCTTTTCGTAACTCCAGAATGTTCTATCTGCGCCATTATAAAACCGAATACATTAGCTTAGGCTTGCACTGCATTGTTGGTTTTGCAAGCTAATTAGTTGTATTGTGTTGGCATTATGATTTAATTCAAACAAATTTCACTTAAATTTCACTATAAATTACGGTAAGTACCAAAAGGGCTCATGTTCATATTTAGCTAAAACCGAAACCCACTACCTACAAAATCACTAAAATATCGTGTCACTCAAAGCATCTATATGGAGCAATTTCCAATTTTTTAAAGTAGGTAGTTAGAATATTTTGCAGTTTAAAAAACATCCTAATGCTTGTCTCTCTATATTTATGACTGCACCTTTTAAAAAACTCGTAAATAGAGCATTTTGCATTCTTTAAAGAATTCAAAATGCTAAATTTACCAGGTTTTAGATGCTGAGCTTAAGAACGTCCATCTGTCTGTCTGTTGGTCCGTCGCTACATGTCGCAGATTTGAACCTAATTTCTTTACCCTACTTTTAAACAACCCCAAATGCAAGCAGGCAGGTCTGTATTACTTTTTTTACTTTGCTTGAACTGACCTTTTTTCTACATTGTACGGTTAAATAATAAATAATAATAATAATTAATTCATTGGGTCGATTTAACCGAAGTTCATAAATCCGGACTCAACCAGTCACTGTGGGTGAGGAAATAGGAGGCTACGGCGTTAGATCGTCTCGGCCTTTGTACCCTTTTACCTATCTCCATCCCCTCCTCCACAGTAAAGGAGCCCCATTCCCTATGCCCCTAGACGACACCGAGCCGTAAACGATTAGCAGTGGCCGAGTATCGAAGCCAGGTCTGAGGCTGTAAATTTCGTTACAGTCTACAGTCCTAACCGCTTACCCAAGCACGCCTGCTTTATACGGTTAAATGGACCCGTGTCAAAAACCACAAAAGTTAATCGAAAGAAAAACGCGTAAAGAAGCCGTGCAAAAATGGCGCCAGCAAAATTTACAAATTTTGTTTGAACCACCCACTGAGCTTGCCAACCTTTCCAGCGTTGCGTAAATTGCTATATCATTAACATGTCGTGTCATCTTTTTCAAAGTAACCCACCCTTAACGTGGATTGGCGACCCCAAATGCGTGCCTTGTATGGACATACGCATTTACATATAGTTCTTCGTTTCTTTAAATTTTCACGGCACTGCAGTACGTATAATTTCCACCTATTTATTCTTTAAATGGCTTACAACAAAACTTGTCAACAAATCACGACTCCGGCCACTGGTGCCAGAAAAACCTGTACCTAGCCAACTTCTACTTGCGCTATTCTTGCCATGCCCACTTTTACGTTGCCCAATCAGAATAGCCATAACTCGTGCCAAGCCAATTTGCTCGTATTCTTCCTGGTCGAACCTTTTCTGCTGTTATCAAGCCCGTTTACATCAGCATTACTTTTACAACTATAACTCGTACCCCTCTTGTACTTTTAGTATTCTTTTCAAAACCAACCGTACCAGCACCGCACGTATCCTACCCATTCGTACCAGCAAAACTCTCACCTGACTTGCTTTTACAGGCACTAGCTGCGATGTTTTTATGTCAGCCTCACAACATAAAAATGGTTTTCCAAAGAACACCAACATTTCACTTTAAGCTAAGCATCTACTTCGGGCCCGCGCCGGATTTTTAAAAGGTGCAGTCATAAATATAGAGAGACAAGCATTAGGATGTTTTTTAAACTGCAAAATATTCTAACTACCTACTTTAAAAAATTGGAAATTGCTCCATATAGATGCTTTGAGTGACACGATATTTTAGTGATTTTGTAGGTAGTGGGTTTCGGTTTTAGCTAAATATGAACATGAGCCCTTTTGGTACTTACCGTAATTTATAGTGAAATTTAAGTGAAATTTGTTTGAATTAAATCATAATGCCAACACAATACAACTAATTAGCTTGCAAAACCAACAATGCAGTGCAAGCCTAAGCTAATGTATTCGGTTTTATAATGGCGCAGATAGAACATTCTGGAGTTACGAAAAGCTTTTAAGTGGGTTACGTGAAGTACCACAGCTCCTTAGAACACATTTCAGAATTATCGGTGATTTCATAATTTATGCAGGTACCTGTGATTACTAAATTTTTCCATAGTTTCGTTAATGGGAAAAATCAGAATCTGAAATTTTTTTTTATTCTGTAGTTTTGTTGTAGAGTAAAAATTAAAATTGAAAGGGAGGTGCGGAAATTAAAAGTGCGGCCAGAATTATGACCAGTATTTAGGCAGCCATTCTTCCATCGGTGCAGTCTTCTGGCGTGCATTCAGTTCAGTATTATGTAGATTGTAAATTATTGATCATTGTCGTCGTTCGTTTCATCAATACATTGTGAATTCATGTTTCACGTTGTCAAATTTAACTGCATAGCACCAACAATTGGGCTGTTCTTCGATAAGTCATGCCCAACTTCGGTAAGTCATGCCCAACTTCGGTAAGTCATGCCCCTTTTCACTTCGATAAGTCATGCCCCGTTTCACTTCGATAAGTCATGCCCCACTTCGATAAGTCATGCCCCGTTTCACTTCGATAAGTCATGCCCCACTTAGGTAAGTCATGCCTCAATTTTTTTTGTTTAAAACATTGAACCAGGCTCCTAAAGCTGTGTGTTAACAACATTTATTGCTTAATTACTGTTAATGCTAATTTTTAATTTTCGGCTACTCCTCGAAGTTTGTTATATTTACGGTTAGGTTAGGTTTGACGGGGGGAGGGGGGGTAGGAAAAACTGACTGGAAACGGTTAGGTTATTGTTTTCCCTCGGCCGCCGAAGGCGGCCCCGCCAAAGGCGGAAAGGAAAAATTAGTGACTTACTGACTGACTGGTGTAAGTGCCACTGCCACTGTTGTCAACTGAAGCTGGTGCTGGCCATTGTGAATTGTATTATTGTAATTCTGGAAAAATCTTGATAAAACCGTTTTTAAACTCTCACAAATGCAATTTAGGGGTGCTGTATAGTTTTTGGGTGCAAACCATTTCATAGGTTTTTTGCAATTAGCAGTTAACTGGACCAACTCAAAACCAACAAAATGTCTATTTCTCTTACCGCCAGTTAGTCGTACGCTGGACGTTGCATTTCTAAGCTGATTAAACTAGAACAAATTTTAAACAATTGCAAATCCGAGGGACGTGTGTTGTATTTTTTTAAATTGAGATCGCACTAATCGTTTTTCCACAATTAGTAGTTATATGGAGCAACTACGAAATTTTTCCTTATACATTGTGAGGGATCGTCCGTTAATGACGTCTTTCAAAAATATATTAATTTTGAGTGCTCCCCCTCCTTCCTTTTAATTATTTAAGCATTTTTAAATGCTGAGCACATAATGACGTCCTTCAATGTTATAGATATTCAGGGATCGTTCCTAATGACGTCCTTCAATTATCATAGTTTTTAGTACACCCGGTCCCAACATTAAATGTTTTTCCAACCTATTTTAACGACATGCCACTGACCTACCTATATCTGATATAAATATTTAGGGATCGTCCATAATATCGTCCTTCAACTATTATAGTTTTTAGAACCCCCGCAGTCCTAAGATTAAATTTTTTTCCATCCTATTTTGACTTTATGTCACAGACTTACCTATATATGTTATATATACTCAGGGATTGTCCCTAATGACGTCATTTAAATATCATAGTTTTTTGGACTCCCATTTTTAACCTCAAAATTTTTTCCAACCTTTTTTTTAACTGCTTGCCACGTACATTCGTATATCGCTTATTGATGTTAGAGGAGGGTCCTTGAATGACGTCATTTGTAAAAAATGCAATTTTCAAAAATATTCTAGCGTTTCTTAACTACATGCCACGTACTTCCATATACAGCCTATTTGTGGTGAGGGAGCCTCCATAAATGACGTCATTTGTGAATGGTGCAATTCATAAAAAATTTTCAGCTATATTTAACTACAGCTACGCCTTTTTGTATGTCTTATTGATTGTAGGGGAGCTTCCATAAATCTTATTTGATCTTTTAGCGTAACATAAATTGTCTTGCGCCTTTGTTGAAGCTCAGCATCTACTTCGGGCCCGTCTCCGGGTCGACAAATCCGGCGCGAAGCTCCGGATTTTAGTATATATATAACGTAAATTATTATGTATATAAGGAGGAAGGCCGTAGGTAGAAATAAAGCCCATTTCATACCTGCGCCTATAATCATAACGTGCGTGCATACAGCCCATTCTAATTTACATCTCGCTCTGAATTCAAAACACGAAGGAAAATAAATTTTTTGAAAATAAATATTTATAAAATTTTCGATTCGTCGTTATAAATTTTCTTGTTTTTTGTCCATTGTTATTTTCAAGGTTTCAAGTGATTTAATTTTTAATGTGTGTTGCAAGGTTAATTTTGATTTTATTTCACTTTTGTGCTGAAGGCATATTATGCGCCTGGTGTTTCTTGGTTGGTCCTGGGTGATTTAGCGTTTAGGAAGTCGGGATTGGCAGTTAGGGTTTTGTGTAATTGCGTTTTCATGATTTCTATTGTTGAGGAGGGGATTGATTAGTACATGTGTCAGCTGCGAAACTTAATCTAGAGTTTACGTGAATCTAAATGGCGATGCATTTATTGGAACGGTGATGGGCATAGATATGCAAATAGGAGTTGATAAACTTAAAATTAGGATAAGAAAAGACATTACAAGGATAAATAAATGGGAAGGGATGGGTTGAGGTCAGTCCGAATCGTCGGCAAAAAATCCTGTGTACTTCTTATGGAATGGTACTTGCACCGGCAGAGGGTTTATCTCCATCTTTTACTTCAATTTTGATCTTGACTTCTGCGAGAACAGAGATGAGCTTTGCCTGTTATCTTGGAAGCCTGTGCTGCTCGTGACTGCGGTAGTGGTAAACAGACAGGAAAATTTATTGATGTCGTTTTGAGGGTTCTTTCTTAAGTTTTATGACTTCATGTCAATCCCCAATCTAGTTTCCTGAATCTAGTGAACACGGCAATCAATTATTTCAATACTATCTTTTATTTCTGCTCGTAGAAAAAAAGGTGAACGCTGGGGCTGGTGGACCGTACTAAATATTTATGAATTCGCATACATGTTTTCTGAACAATCTGTAGAAATTTTTAATTTTTTTGCTCTAATATAATTGTGTGAATTGATATAGCTATATCTCCATGCTTCATGGTCCATTCAGTAACGTCAGAAATATAAATTCAGACATTAAGGGCAATTGGGCCGCAGTTTTTTCGTAAAATGACCTATATCTCTTGCAACTTTTAATTTTCGACACAAGTCTTTTGTGCATACAGTATTAAAAGAGAAGTATAATGATAGCTTCTCCTTTATTGTATGTTGGCTGTAGAAAAAGATACATTTACACATGGTACATTTACACAGACACAAACCCATAAGAAATCAATGATTTTACCTCATATTTGTTGATTTTTCACCATTTTTTAAACCTCACAAAATTGGCAAGCTACTTAGCCCAAGTAGCACTACTTAACCTAACCTAAAACTATGGGTCAAAATCAATGATTTTACCTCTTATTTGTTGATTTTTCACCATTTTTAAAACTCGCAAAATTGAAAAGCTACTTAACCCAAGTAGCTTCACCTTACCTAACCCAACCAAAACCCTGGACCGATTTTTTAAGTTGGCAAAAACAAACTGAATCAAATACTATTTGGAGTCGATAAAGACAGCAATTATTAGTTCATATTTCAAATCAATATAGCTGTGTGCATCCTGAATAAATTTAAACGCTGCACTCTGGCACGATCTCTGCTGCCTGAAACCATGCTGCTGATCACTTAACTCTATCTTACCTATTATTCTACAGTGCAACAATTTTTCCAATATTTTATTTAGAATTAAAATATTAAAATTAGGGCGAAAGGACAACGCATGAAGCCTAGAACCTCTACCCTTGTACAAAGATGTCACTATTGCACATTTCAGTTTTGTGGAGTACGAGGCTAAACAAAGAAATTGTGTAAACAACGTAAGCATTAGAGCCAATGTCCTAATACAATTGTTTAAAACTAAGTATGACAGCTCATTAGGGTTTCTATTTTATTCTTGAACTTCAAACGTTTAAAACTATTTAAAAATTATTCTAGGGTTAATAGCTCTACTAAAGCAGTGGTTGGAATACTATTACAAAACGTGTTCAAAGCATTCGCACTTTCATCAGGTGACTCAACAACAAAGGCGAATGCAAAAAGGCGAATGCAAATTCTCTAGATAGTTCTTCAACAGTGATCAATAACAGTAGTGGTAGTTAGGCTACCCTGGCCTCACTTTCATAGTAGGCGAAAACATTTTCCAAAAAAAGTACAACATCATAAGAAATCAATGAGTTTACCTCATATTTGTTGATTTTTCAACATTTTTTAAAACTTACAAAATTGACAAGCTACTTAGCTGAAGTAGCACTACTTAACTTAACCTAAAACTATAGGTCGGAATCAATGATTTTACCTCATATTTGTTGATTTTTCACCATTTCTTAAAACAAACAAAATCCAAAAGCTACTTAACCCAAGTAGCACTACCTAACCTAACTTAACCAAAACCCTAGACTGATTTTATAAGTACCCAAAAAAAAATTCAAAAAACAGCATAAAATCATAAGAAATCAACATATTTACCTCATATTTGTCAATGAACAACTATTTCATTCAAGTAGCTATAACAAAACCTTACTAAGACTCTCATATTCTGGACTTGCAAAAACTGCAAAATATGCAAAATATGTAAAGAATTAAAAAAACCAAATGAATTTAAAAAAAACTACTACAAAAACAGGTCTAAGACCTGAATGTAAAATGTGTTTAAATGTACAAGAAAGTAGGCCTAAAACGTGTGAATGTGGTCGTACAGTAAGAATTTATAAACTTGCAAGGCACAGACAATCAAGTATTCATAATGGATGTTTAAGTAAAATAAAAGCTAATAAATGAATAATATTGCAAAGCACAAGGAGGACGTAATCCGTATAATTTGTATGAAATGCGAGATTAAAACACCCAATAAAGAGATTAAACAAGTAATAACTAAAAATAATAGAACTATGATAAAAGCAAAATGTGTAGTTTGTAATACTAAAAAGTTTACTTTTATTAACACTACTAAAATTGGTGGTGATATTGTTGACAAATTTGTAAATATATAAGAAAAGTACATTATTTAGGTAGTTATCATTTAGGACCAGAAACTAAATTTCAAGAAAGAATAGCAAAAGGTAATAAACTAGTAGATCAAATTGATGGATCAGCAATGCATTACGATTTAATATATAATATTCACAAAGATAAAGATCATAGACTTAAAGCAGATGAAAAATTACTTAAAGATATAGATGAAATTCAAAATCTTACATTTAGTAAAAAAGTAAAACGTGTTGTAACAAAAAGTGTAATAAACCAAAATTATATCTTGGTTTAGGTCTTAAGCCATAACATGATAATAAATTATGACTAGATGAAGATAAAGATGATTAATCATATAAAATTGTAGATTCTGTATATAAAAACCCTTTAACTGAATTCGTAGAAATAAATGAATTAGCTAGAAAAACAGGAATAAAACTTAAAATCGTAAAAGAATATCTAGCTAAATAGGATACATATACTAAGCATTTAGGTTAAATAACAAAATTTAAACGTAGAATATATTATACACCGGGTGTAGACTCAATATGGCAAGCTGATTTAGTGTTTATGCCTTAGAAATGGGTTAAAGGTAATGATAGTTATAGATATATTAATTTAATAATCGATAAATTTTCTAAATATTGATAGGCACAAAAATACAAGTTGAATATTTGAGTACCTATTAGTAAAATACTTCGTAAAAATTATTAAATTTTTTTCTTTTATATAAATGATTAATATATCCTTCACAGAAAGCCAATATAAGGCTATTGGAAATGCCTTTAAAAATAAAAAAGGTGTAACATTACATCTAAATAAAGCTTAATTGAATAAAGATGACGGCTATCCCACAAATTTAACACAAAGTCAAATTAAACATTTAAATGGTGTAACGGGAAACAATTTAAATTTAAAATTGTCAACTAATCAATGTAAAAAGTTTATTACAGATTTATCAAAACATATTAAATCAGAAGGTACATTACCTTTTTTAGCTCTAATGCCATTAATTACTAAAGCTGCTGCTTTTACTAGTGGAGTAGAGGCTGCGTACAGTAGGTGTAAGCTAAGTTGGTAATGCAGTTAATAATGAAAAATTACAAGATAAAGATTTAGCAGAAACAAAGAGACATAATGTTGAAATGGAAAAGATAACAGGCGTCTTATTGGGACTTAAGCGAAGCGGTGCTAGGTTTGTTTAAAACTGTATCCTTAAAAGCACTAACATATGCAGAAATGAATAAATATTTAAGACCAATATGTAATAAAAACTACGTTTTTAAAGGCGACCGGTCAATGGCCTCTAAGGGTTTCACCCGCCAAAAGGGTCCTATAAGCAACCTTAATAGTCTAAACGGCAAAGCCTGCTTTGGTGGCGTATTTATGAGAGATAATTTACCATCGAATAATAAAATTATAAAAATTGAAATGGTAAATCTTGATAGCAATAATAATCAAGGAACGCATTGGACTTTATGGTTTAAGACCAATAACAAACACTAATATTTTGATTCTTTTGGTCATGGACAACCTACAGAATTATGTAATTATGTAAAAGCAGATATAGTTCACTTAACTAATAAATTACATGAAATTGGAACAAATGCTTGTGGTTCTTTATGTTCACAGTTAATAAATAATATTGTTAGTCATAATGATTTTATAAAGGTGTGCGTAGCACTTAAGGGCCCTTGACCCGCATGTAGTGAAATAAAATTTGTATAATAAATGATTTTAAAATTTGGATATATTAGAAAAACCGCTAATGAGATAACATCAAATACTTTAAATATATTGAACAAAATACAAGATAATGATGCTGAATTAAAAAAATTACTAATGAGACGAATAAAAATAATAATAATACACTTTATTCGTCAACTGCTTTCATTACAGAAAGTTGCCAAAATGACACAGTATACGGTATCAGGGGTTTAAGATAGTTTAGCTAATAAAAACAGTTAAATAGAGAATCTTATAGGGGTAATAGAAGGAATTAAAGATGATATTACAAACTAAACATATTGTTTTGATAACAAATGTAAAATTAATAGTACAGCGCTAAAAATAAACCGAACTCAAATTAACAATCTTATTCAAGAAGATAGTAATATAAATCTTACAATATATACTGAGATAGCTGAAAGTGAAAGAATACTTAAGGAAGAAAATATTAGAATTATTGTTTTAATAAAACGTAATAAACCGGCTGAAATTGCATCAGAAGATTCATTATTTACAGATTTAAATAGTCGCAATAATACAGAAGTAATAAAAATAAATGAAAATATTAGGTTTCTAGAAAACAAACTAGTAGTAATACTAGAAGTCTTACGGTTACCGCAATATGAAGAATATGTCATTTGATGTCTTAAATTAACAAAATTAAATAACAAAATAGCATTTCTTACTGGGTTTACTCGTATGACCACCCCTTCTTTTAAAGGAACTGATTTTAGTCAAAGAATTTGTGATATACTTTTTATGGATTTTGCTAACACATGTATTAATTTTGAAACTAAAAAAGCTGCAATATTTTGAATATCTAATACAAACTTACAAATTGAAGTAACTGATTATATACCAGGTACAATATATTGATTTAACAGTATTTTTCAATAATATTTACCATTTTTTTATTTTGTCAAACACAATTCGTCGTTAGCGTTAGCGTTACTTTATCGTTAGTGTGTGTGTTGCAAAATAATGTAAAAGCGTGAAGTAGGTGTTATTTTATTACTTTTACAATAAACAGTTGCATAATGAAGTATGATTTTATATCATAAAAAGTATAACAACTATAAAAACAAAATAAAATTACTATTTCTATAAGCCTTGTATTAGGAACTTATGTTCCTTGAGTGTCAGTAATATTAATATTGTAATATTGATACATTTTACTGTGTTTTGAACCATTATACCTTAAGCATCTACCAACATTATTTTCTAATGGCTGTATAAGCATTTTAATACAACGAGCAGGCAAATGAATATTTTTATAAGCGGACTTCTAGTCCTTGAGGGCTTCGCCCGTTGTGGCATTAATATTTATAATCACTTTAACTTGATTTATTTTATATTTTTCAGAATGCACTATTTCACATCTCAAAATAGGATATTTCTCACTGATTTGTAACTGGCTCAATTTGACATAGCCCTTAAGCAAAGCGTTACAGTTTTCTATTTTTATTTTATAAGAAATAAATTTATAAGTAAAAATCAAAATCAAAGCCACTTTGTGGCGCCTTGAGGACCAGGGTCTGTTAATCTAACTATTTTACGTAGAAAGTCTGTTCGCGCATAAAAGTCGCGCGCATTTTGAAAAATTGGTCGACTTTCAAAATGGCCAAATCCTTATGGGATTTAACATGTGAAAATTAAAAAATCTAAGGCTCTACCTGTGTATTTTATTCATTTTTGACAAAATTTCAAAATAACCTAAAAATACCAGAAAAAGTTGCAAAAAGTTGTAATTACAAGTTTCAAGCAAAAACAGCACAAATACGTGTCTGAAAAGTATGCGTGTCATTTATACATATGTGAGTTTGGGATCATTCGACACAATGCGGTTATATTCAAATTATCGAAATATTTTGTTATAAACGTTTACTCCGCGCCTACCTTTAATGTATTACTGTATCAAATTTAAATTAAATTACCATGCAGTTATTTTTTTTGTATGCGGATTTTATATGGCATTTTAGCATTTGTATTGTGTACTTTAAATACTATATTTTTTAAATGATATAGTGTTTTATTTGGGAGCCTCATTTTCCTTCTATTATTACTACCTATCTATTACTACAATATTTATATACAATAAGCATTGGCTTACATCAGTTTACTAATATCAGTAAAGAATTTAATCCGTTTTCTCTTATTTTTGCTACAAGCAAATCCGTTTCCTCCTATCAATATTGCTCACAGATGACAGAGCGCAGTTTTGTTTCTCGCAAAGATTGAAGGGAAACGGTTAATAAGTTTTGCATGACTCATTAACTGGATAACTTACAAAAATATGTCGATTCTACCAACGAAATGATCATACTAAAGCTTGTTTGACAAGTTGTACTCAAATTTAAAAAACTTTGAATAGTTTTATAATTCAAAATTTTATTTTTTTGAATTTTTTAAATAGCCAAAACTAAAAATAAAATTTTTGAAGTCTTGATTTTATTTCAAATACAAATAAATATTTACAAAATACTGTTGTAATGTGCGAAGCACAGCTAGATTAGGTGCTGGGTCACCGGTATGCAAATTGGTAATGACATTGTAATGTCAAGTATGTGTCAACTATGTGTTCATTAGATGAGTCACTAAATTATGTAAACGGTCAGCAGATATTTCTAGATGATCGTGACACTCACAACGTTTAGAACGGATGTGAAAGAAGGACAGGGTTTTTGGGCTGAAACAGTCTTACCTAGTTAAGCATAACAAAAGTTTTAAACAAAAGTTGTAATTTGGACTAACCAGACTTAGAGAAAGTCACTTCTGATATTCACCTCCAAAAGAAATCTTGTACTTTACTTACTCCTATCAGTGAACCAATAAACTTATAAATTCGCCTTTTGCAATTCGAACTCTGTCGTTAGTCTCTCACTCATTATCACACATCAAATCGTTAACACTTACAAAGAAACCACGCCAAGTGGTACGCTCCGATTTTAAAACAACTATCCACAGTTGATTGATTTACCTGAGTGTACTACAACCCTAAAACAGTAGGGTCGCAAATTGCGCCGTTGGTCCACAGTAGGCCGCCAAAGTTTAGAAAATACTACTTTTTTAAACTTTTCCGCCTTGCAGTATGTACATTTTCCATTAGATTTTCGATAAATTTGAAGTTTAGTGACCTTCAAACCATTTTTTAAAACTTTATTTCTGCGTTTTTGAAAATTCGAAATTTTTTATTTTTTTTTAAAATTTGTAAGAAAGCTTATTTTTCTGAAGCTCCTCAAAATACCTCATTTTTTGAAAAAAACGAAAATTTTTGAATTTTCAAAAACGCATAAATAACTTTTTAGAAAATGGTTTAAAAGTCACAAAACTTCAAATTTTTTTTAAACACTCAGGTGGATCAATAAACTGGATAGTTGTTTTAAAATCGGAGCGTACCACTTGGCGTGGTTCCCTTGTTAGACTAAAATATACCCGAAATATCACCAAATATAACGTGGTGGCCTGGTGACGAATAGGACTGTGAGCCGGCAGTTGAAGTTTTTAAAATCTTACGCAATTGGGGAGAGCATCAGAGTATCGAATAGATTAGCACGTTAAAATTTTTTTTGGGTGACAGAAATTGTTTTTTGGATAAAGGAAAACCGAGAGACAGAGAAAGGGTAAAATTATTTTAGGGCCAAGTAGGACTAGAGAACAGTTTTTGGAAAACTTTGGAAAACGTTAGTGTAGAGAAGAACCTTTAAAAGGTCAGTGAAATAGGTTTTAGTTTCCAGTGTAAAATAGAACCAGAGTGTCTAGGAAAGGTAGAATTATTTCAAACGTTTAATCCGCGGTACAGGGTACCCAGCAGGTAATATAAAAGAAGTCCGCCTAAATAGATTTTAATTCTCTTAAGACAGTCAAAAGAAAGGTGAAATTGCGTTGACGTTTAGATTTCAGTTTCTAAAAATTAACGTGTACCAGCCAGAAGTTGCTCTATGTTTTAAGTGATAGGTATATAAAAGTAGAGCGATTACTTCAGAAAATAAAGTATATAGAAGTAGACAGGGTCCTTCAGAGAGAAAATATACAGAAGTAAAGAGATTACTTCAGAGAGATACATAATATTGAGAATATTATAGGTTTTGAAAGTCAAGTGCGGGGAATGATATTGACATGTGTGCAAATTCTCTGTAGTGTGTATACAGTAGTGTGCGTTGTGAACCTGAAATTCTTCCCTTACGCGTGAAATTCCTTATTCTATCCTCAATTGCTTGTACATAGTGTTTTTGCTGAACTAACAAATAGAATCGTAGACGGAATTTATTGAGTGGAGTGAGAACTCAAAAAAAAGGCAATTTGGCAGTTTTTATTCGTAATGGAGGAGGAAGTACATAGTTTGTTGGTGGGTAATGGTGATATCAGTTGTCACGAGCTCGGAGTACAATACTCAAAAAGTAACGTACAGACCATTGTCGATATTTTATATTAAATATTATTTGTTTAATTGCTTATTTATTTTCTAGAATATCAAACCGCACTGGTCATTCGGTGCATGAGCGCTTATATAGATCTTTTTAAAACTTGGTATAGGGGGGTATAGTTGAGTGAGGAATTAGCTTTTAGACTATAGTTTCTATACGACATTGGAATAGATGTAGATTACGTACGGGAGGATAGGCCATACATATAAAACCTCATCTGCACGGGACTAGCATCATTGTTTACATATTGTAAGGGTCAAAAGCTAGCATACAAGTAGGAAAACGGAACTACTTTCATATAAAGTGGAAAAACGAGGACCACTACATACCATAGACAGGGATCTATTAATTCATACGATTTTGACGGTCAAAATCAAGGTACACTCAAGTAGAAAAACGAGAGCTACTTTTATACACAGTGAGGAAAACGTGGGCCACTGCATAAAATAAACAGGGATCTATCAATTAATACAATTTTGACGGGCAAAATCAAGAGGCATATCACAGCGCGTCCAATTTGGGAAATTTACGGTACAATTAGAAAAACGGGATCTACACAGTACAAAACTAGCATCAGTGCACACATATTGTCAGGAACAAAAAGCTAGAATTTAAAGTAGAAAAACGGCAGCTACTTACGGACACAGTGAGAAAAACGTGGGCCACTGCATAGCATAGACAGAAATCTATTAGATTTTGATATAGAAAGACGGGAACTACAGTCAGGGCTAAGAAGTGCATACTTAGGAAGTATAGGAAACGGTAAACATTACACAGGTTGCAACCTTATGCATCTCACCAATAGGAAATGAGTCATATAGCCCATGTCTGAGGATAATTCGCGCATTACAAGACACCAGCTTAAGGAATCCGGAGGTAAAATAGAAAAGAGTATTTTAAGTACATATTTACCAAGAAAAGCTTCAACCTCAAAGAGTGTACAGACAGAGATCACCCAGGATTCAGGTTAAGGGCAATCAGGATTAGGACAACACCACATAGTCACTTCCGAGTCACAGGTAGTGTCGGGTAGTATCCAAACCATAAAGAAATCATTCGAGCTTTCAGTGACAGCAAATACTACAATTAATTCATCAGGAGCCAGAAAGGAAGGGAAGGCAGACAACAATCTCACACAGAAAAGGTTATTTGAGATTTACGAGGACCCATTAATCCAACGGAAGACGAACTGGCGGGTCAAAACGGTAGTCTAGGGATAGAAAACACAGAAGGTAGCGGTTTCCCACTAATACCACTAATTACATTATTAGAGGAAGAAAAAAGAAAAGTCCTAAGAAAAAGAAAGTTAGTATTTGAAGAGCACTAGAGGAAGGTAGCTAGACTATAGTAAATCGAAAACAATAGAAAAGCTAGGGAAGCTGAGGTAGTCAAGGAAAAAGCAGATAGAAAAGCTTTGGGATACCTGTCAGACGAAGAGTAGGACGAGGACGATTTTTGCTTTTTAGGAGCAACGGTAACCAGAGTAGAGAATCTCGGCGAGGCAGGTATGTTTTCAAACCCAAATAATTCATGGGTACGGACTAGGAGACCGATCTTGTACTTTACTAACTCCTATCAGTGAACCAATAAACTTATAAATTCGCCTTTTGCAATTCGAACTCTGTCCTTGGTCTCTCACTCATTATTACACATCAAATCGTTAACACTTAGACTCAAATATACCCAAAATATCACCAAACATAACGATACTACGCGGGTCTTTATTCGAACACGGGTGTCTGTTAAAACGCGGGTCTGTAATAATACGCGGATCTCTAATACAACGCGGGGGATAGGCGTCATTTTTTTAATACAACGCAGGTCTGAAATATAACGTAAACCTACGATTTTTAATACAACATACATTAGGTATTTGCCATGCAATAATGAGGTTAATTTTCTGCTAATGTTTGTGACGATATTGCTTTTGCTTTGACATCTCCTTCACATTAGGCTTGTAAGCAGGCGTGCTTGAGTGAGTGGTTAGGACTGCAGACTAACGAAATTTACAGTCTCAGACCCGGCTTCGATCCTCGACCACTGCTAATCGTTTACGGCTCTTTGTTGTACGGTAAACGTCACTGGATCGTTGATTGAAACCCAATCTCCTTCGGTGCTCCTTAGTGACCACTACTTACTGTAGGGGCCTAGGGAATGGGACTCCTTTACTGTGGAGGAGGGGACGGGGATAGGTGAAAAGGTAATTTGACCGAGACAAAAATGATGCGGTAGCCTCCTATTTCCTCACTCACAGTGACTGGTTGAGTCTGGTTGTATGAACTTCAGTTAAATCGACCCAATGAATAAATTATTATTATTATGCGAATGGAAGAAGATAAATTTGGCATACAATGATGCTTTCAGAATACCGTATTTCCTCTAATAGTACGCGGGTCTCTAATAATGCGCGGGTCTCTAATAGTACGCGTGCGGTAGCCGCCTCAGTTTGGATAGTACGCGGGTCTATTTAACACACTATTAAATGCCAGTGCGCGGGTTTCTTATTATACGCGGGGGGTCGAAGCTCTAGTTTGGATAGTACGCGGGGCGTACTATCAGAGGAAATATGGTAGTTTGTGGCTACTCCAGACGTGATAGTGCCACGAAAATGTGAAATGTTGCCAACGCGATGCGAAATCTTGAAGCAGTAAGATCAGAAGCAAAAATATCTCTCTACAGAAGAAAGGATAACACAGGAAATAGGATACGCTCCGAGACCTTGATATTATGCCAAGTTTCCACACAGACCTTTCCTCGTGGATAATTGAAAAGCGAACACAAACTTAATTATAAATATGTTACCAAAGATCAATATATTGGTACTTGTTAATATAGTATCACGTTATAGATATGTAAATTGTATGTAAGGAAATGCTCTTGACAGTCGTCATATGCATACAAATAATGCCTAAATTATTATTATAAATTATTATGTTGTCCGATTTTGAAAATCATTGATTCATTTCGATGAATGATCTTGACAATTGAATAAAAACCAAATCAATCAATCAAATCAAATCAAGGATTATCCATAACATCTACCACTTGGAGGTCCACAATAGATCATATATGATCGACGAAGAAAGTGTGCAGGGGTGAGCGGTTAGGACTGCAGACTGTAACGAAATTTACAGTATCAGACCTGGCTTTGATCCTCGGCAACTGCTAATCGCTTAAGGCCTGGTGTTATTACTAAATAAAAATGAGCAGGAATTGATAAACCTGTATGAGAAGGATAGGGATTCCGATGAAGGACCCACAATATCTGTTAACAGTACAAATAAATACTACTTTATTAGGATAGGATATTTCTGTAAGTAACACAATAATTAAGTAATAATGGACCTATATTCTGTGTCTGTAATCAACAATAATTGTAAATAAATTATAAATAAAAATTATTATTACATAAGGCTTGTGGAATTGTGTACAGACATTTCCCATCCGAACTTTTGCAAGCTAAGCATTTTCCACCGCGGCAATTTTTACCCGGACATTTGCGACGCGCAACCAGGGCTACGATATTTGCTATATATGGATCTACTAATAAATGAAGCCATACAAATCGTACCTTATGCAATTCCTAGAACATTTTGCGCTTTTCAAAAACATGCAAACAGAACATCTTACATTTTTGAGAAACCTGTAAATAGAACATTTTGCGCTTTCCAAAAACATGTAAATAGAACATTTTACACTTTTGTAAAACATGTGAATAGAACATTTTGCACTTTTGAAAAACATGTACACAGAACAATTTGCACTTTGTAAAAACATGTAAATACAACATTTTAGACTTTTGTAAAACATATGAATAGAATATTTTGCACTTTTGAAAACATGTAAATAAAACATTTTACGCTTTTAAAAAACATATAAATAGAACATTTTACGCTTTTAAAAAACATAAATAGAGCATTTTACGCTTTTAAAAAACATGTAAATAGAACATCTTATATTTTTGAGAAACCTGTAAATAGAACATTTTGCGCTTTCCAAAAACATGTAAATAGAACATTTTACACTTTTGTAAAACATGTGAATAGAACATTTTGCACTTTTGAAAAACATGTACACAGAACAATTTGCACTTTTGAAAAACATGTACACAGAACAATTTGCACTTCGTAAAAACATGTAAATACAACATTTTAGACTTTTGTAAAACATATGAATAGAATATTTTGCACTTTTGAAAGCATGTAAATAAAACATTTTACGCTTTTAAAAAACATATGAATAGAACATTTTACGCTTTTAAAAAACATGTAAATAGAACATTTTACGCTTTTAAAAAACATGTAAATAGAACATTTTACGCTTTTAAAAAACATGTAAATAGAACATTTAACACTTTGCAATAACATGTAAATAGAATATTTTGACTTTTTAAAAAGTGTTTTTGAAAGGTGCAATATGCTCTGGAAATAGAATTTTTATTACGTGTTTTGTGGACGACCCCTAAGCACGTCATAAGTACAATACAGTCAGCAACATTCTACCCCCACCTATTGCAAATCGACCTCGACAGCAGCTACCAATTTAATTGACTTGCGACAGAACGACTTTAGGAATCGTATGAACTTGCGACAGAATGATTTTAGCTGTGCACTGGACTTACGACAGAATGACTCTTCACCGACGATATGTTTAAATGACAGGCATACTTTTCAGACACGTATTTGTGCTGTTTTTGCTTGAAACTTGTAGTTACGACTTTTTGCAACTTTTTCTAGTATTTTTAGGTTATTTTGAAATTTTGTCAAAAATGAATAAAAAACTCACGAAGGGACCTAGATTTTCAAATTTTCACATGTTAAATCCCATAAGGATTTGGCCATTTTGAAAGTCGACCACTTTTTCAAAATGCGCGCGCCTTTTATTTGCGAACAGCGCAAAATTCACTCAAATCTATATACTAGTGGAAGTGTCTAGGGTCAGTAGAAGACGTTTTGGTAACAATCAGTTTAATCCTAGAGTTACATGCAGAATACATCCCAAGTAAATAAAATAAAAAAATTTGAATTCATTCTAATAGATCTTCGATCCAATTCGAAATATGACTGACTTAGATAAAATACACAAATATTATTATGTCAACCTCTTGTAAAATAACGTTTAATTACATCCTGATTCTTACGATTCATTAAATCATTAAACATTATAACAGTTTTTAATTGAGAATCAATTGTTTTAGGATCTGGTATATCATTTTCAGTGTTTATTATTGTAATATATATTCTCTGATTATTCTTTTTATGATTATTTTTCAATCCTTTGCCTACTTTTTCTATTAGTTTTAATTCACAAACACTTTTTTTTTGTATTTGGTTTTTATTCTCAAATAACGCAACCACATGTCTTTTTGATTGATTATTTTCAAATGCTTTAATTATTATTTGATAAGTATTCTGTTGAAGACTATCTCCTACTAAAATAAAATTATTATAGTCTAATAACTTTTTTTGCAATAAAAATTTGATAACTAGACTGCTTTTATTAGAGGAACTTTCACCAATAACTAAAGACCTATATATATTAGGAAATAGAGAACTATGTTCAAATTTTGGATTTTTATTTTAAACGAGAGAAAGACAATTTCATTAGAATAAACTTGACACTGTAGTCCAACGACGATAGCCTAAAGGACTCAGTATACGTTTTATAGCTTTGTTATATACAAATATTGCTTGTTAATGTTATTATTATAAATTGAAAAAATTAATCAGTAGGCACAGAAGAAAACAAATGATGCACACAAATTTGAACAGATTTTTTCAAAACAGAGATCACTATGTCTTCAATAAGCTTACTAAGTAAACGGTGTGTTTTCAAAAAGTTGAGAAAAATTTAGAAAATCGTCCCACGAGACCCAATGTAGAGCCCAATAACTTTGATTTCAGTAAGCCCGAGTTTATTTTTAAAATAGGACGTGCAGGGGTCATAAATTCCTTTTTTCTCTCGATGAACCGCTTTAGCTTGATTTGTGTCATTCTGTTCCATACAAACGGTGAGATCAAGTATAATTTCTTTCTTTGTTACTAATTTGTAAGCAATTATATCAACACGCCTCGAACTATTTTATATTTTGTTTTGAATAGTTACCTTTGTTTTTGGATACGATAGCTATTTTATTCTTAGGCATAAATTTGAATCTATACACAGCCATAGCAACACTAGCTTTCTTGACATATTGTAATGGATGTACAAATTCTTCCTTACTCAAAGAACTTAACTCAATCACATTTTTACGGTAACTGAGACATCCTTTACTGAGTATATCAACATCAGATTTACAATATGCAATTATTGCCTCTTTAAAATTAAACTTGTTACACAGCGTACTTTTTTTATCATACAATGTCATAAATTCTTCACGATCCCCAGATTTCATTCTTTCTGGCTCATAATACTTTTTATCTGGTAAACACCCTATATATTTCTTATTTTCTAGTTTATTAAACTTATGTGGTAAATATCATGTTTAAGGTTATTTTAATCCAAGTGTTTTAGGAAACTTTTTAAGTGGATCTGCTATATGATTGAAACTGTCTATGAATCTAATTTTTAATTTTTAATATACATGAACATTATATTTGTTCCTGGTAATATTAATTCTGGTTGTTTACCATTTAATAAACAGTAATTATAAATTAAATAATTATCATAACCTTTTGCGTTATGTGCTATAAATGCAAATTCTTGTTTTCGTGAGACCCATTTACAAAATTCATTATTTGTAGCAAAAGTTTTTCATTCCCTTCAAAATCTCGTGTTTCAATCGAAATTAATATATGATTATAATCTTAATCTTACGAGCAAACCCCGCCAACCTAAAAGCTAGTTTTTTCACGCAATATTTTTTTTCGAAAAGAGCATCGTAAAAAACTAGAAATGGCTTAACAACATGCTGCGCACTCTGAAATTTTTTCGGCAAAATATTTTTCTTCATAATTTCAAAAAGAGTCAAAATTTCAGATTCTGATTTTTTCCATTAACGTAACTATGGGAATTTTTAGCAATCACAGGTACCTACCTTCCTGTATAAATATAAATTTTGAAATTATCAATAATTCTGAAACGTGTTATAAGGAACTGCTGTACCTCACATAACTCACTCTAAGGCTTTTCGTAACTCCAGAATGTTCTATCTGCGCCCTTATAAAACCAAATACATTAGCTCAGGCTTGCATTTTACTGTTGGATATGCACATTAAGTCGTTGTATTGCACTGGCATTATGATTTAAAACGAAATTTCAATTATACAAATTACGGTAAGTATCAAAAGGACTCATGTTCATGTTTAGCTAAATACAAAATCAACTATCTACACAAATATTCAAATATGCCTTGAGAGCATTTAAATACAACATTTTTAACAACACTTTTCTAAAATATGTAAATACAACGACTTGCATTTTTCAAACACGTGGAATTAGAACATTTTGCATCCTTTCAAAAATATGGAATTAGAACATTTTGCATCCTTTCAAAAACATGGAATTAGAACATTTTGCATCTTTTCAAAAACATGGAATTAGAACATTTTGCCCCTTGCACCATCTACATAACAACTAAAGTATCACGTCACTCAAAGAATTTTAATGAAGCAATTTTCAATTTTTAAAAGCAGCCAGTAAGAATATTTTGCAGTTTAAAACAAGCACGCTAATGCTTGTCTCTCTATATTTATGGCTGCATCCTTTAAAAAACTGGTAAATTGAGCAGTTAGGATTCTTTAAAGTAAAGCATGTAAATGAAATATATTCTAATTTCTGAAAACAAACGTGTCTTGTAATAATGCCTGAGTTTGCAATAGAACACGGGTTGAGGTCTTTGTTCAACTAGTACGCGGGTCTATTTAACACAATATTTAATATAAGTCCGCGGCCCTTCAATACTACGCGGGTCTAATTTATAATAGTGAGCGAGGTGCCTTTTATTTCAATGTATACAATAAGTAGGAAAATTTAAGTTTTAAAAAACAAATAGGGACGCGCCTCATGGTGATCGTTTTATTCAGGTTCATTTGACTTCATTTTTTAAGACGCGTAACTCTTTTATACTTCGACCGGAGCGACGCTTTATGTTTTGAAATACTCAGCCGTTAATTCGTTTTTAACTTGTATATTATTGTAATCGCAACTTGGAATTGTTGAGCTTCACTAAGGATTGCATCCAGCGAGGTTAAACATTTTTTGAAATTGCCTTATAGGTATATGATTCCTAATGGTGATCATGCTAAAAAAGCATTGATGTAATAGGAAATGTATTGTCCTAGCGTTTAAGATTGAGCTCGAATAAACCCAAAAGAGGGTCTGTTGCTCCAAGACGTATGGGCTAACAAGAATTTTTTTATTCCTTGCTTTTAAAAATTTCAAATAATTAAAGGCGCGAATGGCTAGTAGCTATATTGAAAAAGATTCAACACATGAAACTCTATGGTGGTGAGTACATCGAGTGAGAAGTTCATCGCGCATGTACAAAAAGATCAATACCAAACGCGACCAAATAGGTGCTGTTTAGTTGATCCCTTGGTTCCTATATGTGAGCGGGTTATTAAACACAATTACTATTGAAGTCTCGTTACTATTGAAGGTAATGACAACAATTGGAGTCCAGAGATTTCCGTATCTCTTCCTAATGAAAATATTTCACATACAGTGCCCACAAAACTATTTGCAGCCAACTGCCTGACTAATGTATTTAATTCAATGCAAATTCGTATTTATGACTGTTGTAACCTTTAAATAGAATAACAGTAGAATTGCAAATTTTAAATAATTGTAGGAAATATAATTAGTTAATTTCTATTATTATTACTTAATAAAAGTCAAAACTTTGGTGCTACGATGCGTTATAGGGATTTCACAGGTAAACACAAAAATACAAACTGAGCGGATCACCATAAGGCCTGCAAGCCTAAAATTTTGTGCTTTTTTACTTTATTTCCCGCCGATGCAAAAGAAAGAAATATTAGGTAACGACTTATTTCATTTGACAATTATTGTACTTAATAGCATGTGTGGACATTTTAAACTAAAACCTTAATTCACTCAAATTTTGAAATTACTAAATTTAATTTTTTTGTACTTTTTTTCTCTTCTTTTTTTTCTCTTTCTTTGTGTTTCTTTCTCTGTTCTAACATTCTAGAAAGCACGTTGATGAATTTTCTTCAGTCTGAGCTTTCTCATAATCACGCTATAAGTTATATAGCAACGAGTTGCGACTATAAGCTATAAATTTCAACTCCTCAATGATTTCTGACACATCTTGTATTT